>LOJH01062915.1:339-10794 GCA_001685095.1 Ellobius talpinus
TTTTTTATCTAACACAGTAGGGTTATCCTTGTTTACTTCTAGCAGACCCCTGCAGAAATCCCAGGGAGTAGACGCTGTCTTACAGCATGAAAGGATGTGAACATTTTTGTTTCTGAATATATTTTATCACGGTAAGTGAACACCCAGATTGCATAAGGCTGCTTTTTCAAACAAGCTTCCCCCGAAGCCCAAAGACCTTTCCTGCCTCCCTTACTTAGTCCCGGGACTTGGAGAAGCCATCACAGAGCTTCCTTGAAAAAAATCAGGCAATGTTTTGTAACTTAGTGTCAATGGCAGAAGAGAGAAACTTTTTTTTCAATACTCCAAAACTATTTGTTGCCATTCACATTTTCCCGCAACTGTTTCCTTTTATTCTGTTCTCTGTGCCTTTCCACTCCCCAGGGTTTTAATAGAAAGAATGTAAGAATGTGCAGTTCCTTTTTTAAATCCACTTCTTCAAATTGTACTTGCTAAAAGCTTTGTGCTGACTAAAGACTCATTCTAAAGCGTCAATAGACACTTCACACTTAACAAGACTGAGACGTTAACAACTTTATCCATGGAAAAATAGCTGCTTCAGAGAGTAGCTTCAACATTTACACCTTTGCAGAAGGCTCCTTGTCTCATTTGAAAGCTAACATTGTAAAAAGGCCCTTGAAAAATTGTGTGTTGGAAGGAGTGGGCAGTGTACTCTAATTGTTGAAAGTATATAGCAGAAGCTATTTTTTCTTTTCTGACTGAGACTAGAACAGCTGTTTGTGTTTTGTTTTCCACTTTTTCTTTGCATTTTTTAACATTTTTTCTATAAGTACTTTCGCTATTAAGAAACACTAAGCCCTGGTCCTAAAATGAATGTGGACTCTGTCATGACCTTGGAGGAAAGTGTGGCAGATGGGATTCATTGAGACACAAAACTTGGTGAAGACTTGTAAGAGGTTTCTTCTCTTGCTCTATTCGCATGAACTTACTGAACCCTGTTCCTTGTGTCAGTCTCTAATACAGCACTGTAAAGTATATGTGACCTCACACAGAAAGAGAATAAAGAACATGGCATGCATCTGAAACCTCATGAGCTGAGACTTCATTGTCCACATTTCTTTTGGCTGTTTGAATCTTCCTAGAAAATTCCCTTGGGCTTTGCTTACAGCATTTTCAAGTTTCCACAGCCCGCAGATCATAACTCTTCCACATCCTGTTACGAGGACAATCCAAAGGCCTAAGATGTACACGCTCTGGTTTATTACAGCAGTGGCTACTAATCTTGGTACCAATTTTCTATACTAGTTATTTTTCTTGTTGTTGTAATCAAATATCTGACAAGAAATGAATTAAGGGAACATACGCTTTTAAAATTTGAGAGGTATAGAGGCCAAGAAAAGAAAAACAGAAGGAGTATGAGACATCTGGCTACATTATATGTGTGTTATATCTACTAAGAAACAGAGAGAAAGCCACACCACAAAGTCTCAAAAGCCCACCCCAGTAATTCTCCCCCTCACAGAAGGCTCTGTCTCCCAAAGGCTCCACAACTCTTAATGAAAGAAGCACTAGCTGGTGGCTAAGAACTCAGGCACGTGAGCCTGTAAGGGACATGTAAAGCCCAGCAAAGGAAAGGTAAGAGAGAAGGAGAGCAGGATAAAGGAAAGAGGGGAGCAGCTAAGTGAACTATATGTAACTAATTATATACAAGGAAGGACAAAGTTTAGTCATTTCCACAGTGAAAAAATAATGTAAATCTCCCTTTCTAAATTCAATGAAATATAAAGATAAATATCACAAGTGAATAAAACCATCAACAAGCACAGACATTTTAAATACTTAAGTTTTGACTAAAAATAAAGAACTCATTCAAAAAATATTTAATAGTAAAATTAAAGAATAAGCATCAGTTCATCGGTTAGTAATGAAAGCAAATGTATATTTTTTGTGATTTTACAAGTATGCGCAACCTCAATTAAATGAGTATTGATGTGAACTTTGCTCTAATTGAATTTAGATGCTTCTTTTAATCACTGCTCACAGTTATTTTGTGCAGTCTATTCATGGAGCATTGCATAAACTTACATTTAGTAACTATGATGGTGTTAATTTAAACGTTTCAGACTGGTAAGGTTCTACTCTCACAGTCTTCAATCCTAGTTGAATTGTGATATTTAATTCAATTTTTTATTTTTGGTTCCTATGTCATATAAAATGCTTCATTTCCATAAAGTGTTACTGTTCTAGTTGTCTTGTCTCTGTTCTTCATGTCCCAAAATGTACTGGTTTAAACCACTATCAATTTATTATTGCTCATGAGTTTATTGCTGACTAAACATATTTGCTGCTTTGAGCTCAATTTGGACCATCTGAGGTTCATTTTTCTCTTATCTTTTCCAGGGTTGGATGGGTGATTCTGGAAGCCCTTGACTTAGATCAAATACTATTAATCCTTGTGTCTGTCTCTCTCATCTCACTAAAAGACTCCATTCAACATGTTCTCATAATCATGGCAGGGGTCCAGCTAGGAAATAAACTGTAATGAATAAATAGCTTCCTCACTTGGTACAACCTGTAATCGCCTGGGAAGAAAATTTCAATGAAAGATACATTGCACTGCTTTTGGGCATGTCTACAGGGGGATTGTATTAATTAAGGGAATCAATGTGAGAATGACCAGTCCACTGTTGGCAGCACCATTCCCTAGGCAGGGGTTCCTGAACTGTGTAAGAGTAGAGAAATAAAGAGAGCAGCAAGCAAGCAATAGGCATGCATACTTTTTTTCCTCTGCTCTGGACTAAGGTTATAATGTGACGAGCTACTTGCAGTTCCTGTGGCTTTGATTGCCCAACAATATTTGACGATAACCTGCAATTGTAAGCCAAATAAACCCATCTTCCCTTAAGCTGCTCTTTGCAAACATATAAAAATATCACAACAAAAGAGATGAAACTAGGACCCAAAACGTTACATTTTATGAGCTTGCCATTGACCAAGTAAATTGTCAAAGTAAATCAAATAACCAACTACAGAATTAATCTGTAGGTCGTTAAAACATGGTGTGAGAGAGGATCTGGAATATATGAAAAATCAGAGTTATTAATTCGATGAGTTCACCACAGACTGCCTGATAAGCTATTGGGAGGTGCCTGATTACATTTGGACAATGTTCAAAGGCGGTAATAGGGCCCATAAAAGTTTGATTATGCTTCTCTAGATTAAGAGGAATAATTAACTTTTAGTTTTCATCAGCATGGCAGAAAGAATGCACATTCCTGAACAGACTATGGACATGAACTAGAGAACTGAAACTATAAAACTGATATGGGTGATATAAACCTATTTTTGACCTTGTATTGACATAAGAAATACAAACATACATTCTGAAGCAATAAACAAGCAACAATTGAGGGAAGATCGCTTTAGAGGGTTGAAAGTGGCTGCTATGGGTAATTTGATAGAAAATGAATTTTTAGAATAAGAGTCATAGACCAGTCGTTGAAATTGTTTTATTTATAGATGATTTTCAGTACTTGTTTTCTTTAAAGAATGGCAAGTAAATTTCTAAAATTTATCCTGAATATATCTTTCACCAAGCTTAATGGCAAAGCTAGGATTTGTAAGTGAGTGAACTTATAATCACAATTCTATTCAAAATAAGAATATTTCAGATTTTGTATATTTTATCTCCTGTAGCTTTTGGTCCTACAAGCACATTAAATTCATGTTTCCAGTCTAAGTGTCTATCAAACTGATTTAGTGCAGTGTGGATTTTTTGACAACTTTTGTATGGGGTCATCTCCTAGTACATTTCTCCTGGTGCAATGATAATGAGGTACAAGAAGAAACAATATTGAAAACCTGGCAATTTTGTCGGTTTCATGCTTCTAATACCGTCCAACTCAAGAAGGAGGGGCACAGAGTGTTTTGGTATAGAATTCAACATATACAGCTAAAACAACTGATTCTTCTAACAAATGGTCCAAAGATAGCTGGTGATGTAGCTGAGCAGAAATGTGTTTGCCTAGTATACACAATAAACTGAGTTCTATTTCAAGTACATGACACAGCACATGGATACATTGCTAGAAGTATCAGAAATGCTGATTGGGGTGCCATATGTCTGTGATCTCACATTCCAGACGAGGGTGATCAAAAGTGTAAGGTCAAGGCCAGCTTTAACTGCACAGTGAGACCCAGTCTTAAAACAAGGGCACGCACACACACACACACATACATACACACACATACACACACAAAAGTCAACCAAGTGATATAAATATAAATCATACACATATATGCTTATCTTCGTTTTAAATTATTTTTAGCTTTCATTATTCCATTGTTCCCTATTTCATTTTATTTTTTGTTTCTTTAAGATTCTTTTTCTTTTTTATTATGAATTTTTTAGTACCATCTTTTCTCATTTTACGTAGCTATCCTCCCGCCTCACCCTTCTCCCCCTACCTTCTATCCACTCTTCAGAAAGGGTAAGGTTTCCCATGGGGAGTCAACAAAGTCTGACACTTCACTTTCAGGCAAGACCAAGGACCTCCCCTCCATATCTAGGCAGAGCCAGATATTCCTCTAAAGAGAATGAGTCCCAAGGTGTCAGTTCAAGCACTAGGGATATATCCTGGTCCTATGGCCAGTGGCCCCACAGACTGCCCAAGACTCACAACTGTCCCCCACATTCAGTGGGCCTAGTTTGGTCCTATGCAGGTTCCCCACAATCAGTCCTGAGTCAGTGACCTCTTGCTAGTTTAGGTTGACTGTTTCTGTGGGTATCCCCACCATGATCTTGACCACTTGGCTCACATTATCGCTCCTCCCTGTCTTAGTCTGGTGTCTGGTAGCTCGGCCCAGTGCTTCGCTATAGATCTCTGTATCTGCTTCCATCCGTTGCTTAATGAAGGTTCTTTGATGACAGTTAAGGTAGTCATGAATCTGATTATAGGGGAAGTCCAGTTTAGTCGTCCTCTCCTCTATTGCATAGGGTCTTAGCTGGGTTCATCCTTGTAGATTCCTGGGAATTTCCCTAGTGCCATGTTTCTTGCTAGCCCTTTGATGGCTCCCTCAATTAAGTTGTTTCATTTTTTTTGCTCTCTCTCTATCTGCCCCCCTCAAAGTCTTGAGCATCGGATTCCATCATCTTTTTCCCCTCTCTCCCCCTTTCCCCTCCCTCTCCCCTTCCCTTTATACTCCCATTTTTTTTTTCAGGAATTTATGTTTGTTTCCCCTTCCAAGGGGAATCCCTGGGAATCTTTCTTAGGGGAATCTTTCTCAGGCTTCTCCTTGTTACCTAGCTTCTCTGGGATCATGGATTATAGGCTGGTTATTTTTTGTTTTATTTCTAATATCTACTTATGAGTGAGTACATATCATGTTTTGTCAATCTGGATTTGGGTTACCTCACTCAGGATGTTTTTTTCTAGCTCCATCCATTTGCCTGCAAATTTCAAGATGTCATTGTTTTTTACCGCTGAATTTATTTTTAATTAAAATAGAATTACTTCAGTTTCTTCTTTCCTTTTCTCCCTCCATCCCTTCACATGTAACCTCTCCACAAACCCTGCCAAATTAACAGCCTCTTTTACTTTGATTATTATTATGATA
Source organism: Ellobius talpinus (assembly GCA_001685095.1). Taxonomy (NCBI): domain Eukaryota; kingdom Metazoa; phylum Chordata; class Mammalia; order Rodentia; family Cricetidae; genus Ellobius; species Ellobius talpinus. Next base: position 5,935 of record LOJH01062915.1, read on the forward strand.
TACCTGTGTGCCCTCAGATTGTGTGTGTGCATACATATTTGTTAGTGTACTGTGTATGCCCAATATATAAATGAGCCTCTATTTCCATCCAATATAAAGGGATCATATATGCACAAACAACACAAACGACTCAATATATTGTTCATGGATGTTTAAAAAATAAACATTAGTGTCAAACTTTGAAGTGATATTTTAAATTTTTGTTATTTTATTGTGTCTCACTAAGATTCAATGATATTAATTTTTGCCTAAAATATAAATTTTGCATGTAAATATTGAACTATATTAAAATAATATGAAATTCACAAAATTTCCTTAGAGCAAAAAATACACATAGTATGATTTTTTTATCTCTCTGTGCTCGCATTGCAAGGTCTCCCACAATATACATTATATTACAGTCTATTCACTATAGTGAAAACATATGGAAAATCCAGGAAACTCACATAAGGATGACACATGTTACCTTTGTTGTATACAAAAATATCTCTCCTGCAATGCTAACACATTCCTAACTTAAACAAAATTGCTATTTTTAAAATCCCATTTAAGAACTTAACTCTTTCTTGTATCTTTTACTTGGGTTCTTTTGCTGTTGGTATTTAAAAATTAAAATATTTCATAGATAACTCGTACTTCACAGATTATACACACAACTGTGGACTTGAATTCTGTCAGTCTATAAATTGAAAATGAAAAGTAAATTCTTCCTTCTTGTGAAACTATGATGAACAGTTTCATAGTTTTGAGATTGTTTGTGGCACGCTTTGTAAACAAAGTCCCCTAGAAGGATGGCTTAAGATCGAGCCCAAAATTGAACATTGTTGTAAACATGCATCATTTCAGAAGATAATGAGGGCCGAGCTTTGTCTCTCAGAGGAGGTAAATGTGATGCTGAGGTTTTAAGTGGCGTGTCCCTGTCAAAGCTAGACCGGGAAGGCCATTCCATACTGCATCACCCCCTCTCAGGAGTCATACTTCAGACCCATGCCAATCATGTCTGTTTCTCTGGTTTTGTTGGAGTATTAATGTAATACAACTGAGTAATTCTCACTCGTTCATGGAAAATTTGAAGTTAGGATTAAGTAAAATTATTATGAACTATTAAATCAATCAAATTGGAACACATCTATTAGTATATATATATATATATATATATCTTTAAGTGCTTTATTTTAATTTAAATTTCTTCTTTTTGAAGAGCATGACTATTTTATTTTAAGTAAAGATGTATTTTGCCTTTCAAAACTTTAAATACATTAATGTATGTTGAAAAACTACAAGATAAGTTTTAGGGGACCACATGTTCTCAATCTGTTATTTTCTGAAGACGAGAAAAGTGGGAAAATTTTGAAATATTCATCTTAGTATCAGTAGAACCCTAAAGAAATGTTCAGTACTTGACTTCAATGTTGAATTTTCTCTGGCAAAGATAACTTGCACAGGGTGTGAATGGGAAGAACTCGTTTCTGTATAATATCCAGTAACTAACATTCTGTAGGTTGGAGATGAGCACAGTGAAATTATAGGCTGTAAATGCAGAGATTTATCCCTGGACAGAAACAGTCATTTTCAGGACAGTGGAAAAATATAATTCCGAAACATGTTTTGACTATTACCAATTAATGATTTAAAATTTATTGAATACATTGATTATTCAAAATGGCTTATTGAATATTATTGAATATAAAGATGATTGAGACTTGAAAGTTACATCAGCAGTTTGCTGCTCTTGCAGAGAAACTGAGTACCATTCCCAGAACCCACCTCAGATGGCTCAATACTGCCTCTGACTCCAGCTATGGAGGATCTAACACCCTCTTCTGGCCCCTTTAAACATTGCACTCGAGTGTGAGTACATGTACACCCAAAATTAGGAAGGAAGGACAGAAGGAAGGACGAAAGGAAAGATGGGAGGAAGGAAAGAAGAAAACAAAGAACATAGTCCATGCATTATTATTATTTTATTGCTAAACACTGAAATACTGGACATGAAGAAATTTAGGAGAGTAAGGACTGCTTTGGTTTATAGTTTCAGAAGATACAATCCACTGTGGTGAGGAAGTCAAGCTGGTTATCCCACAGGAGCCGGAGTGTAGGAGTGTGCAGTTGGTACCCCTCACCTCCTGACGACTTGGAAACAGACAGGAAGTCTGGGCAGGCTATGACACCTCAAGCTTTGCTCCTGGTGGCCTACTATCCTTCAAGGCTCCACCTCCTAATTAGGACACAACTTCCCAAAGTGTCACCACCAGCTGTGGATCAAGTGTTCATTCACGGGAGTCTGTGAGGAACATTTCACGTTCACACCGTAACAATCCACTACTACTCTTCAAGATTTCCAAGGAAACAAGGGTCACGTCTGTAGACAGCAATGGTGCAGGGATTCAGGCTTCAGTGTGAATGTTAACCCATGGAGAATTTATTAAACAAGTTGGCCTGCAATAAAAATTATGGCTGTGGAGCAACTGTAGTGCTCAGGATCACAAAATGAGACTTAAACATCTAGGATCACTCTGAAATATTTAGGTTAAATGTGTCTAGGTGCTGCATATCTACCTAATCGTTGGTGATTCTAGACAATAACACATGAAGAATTACAACTGCAAGAATAGGGTCTAAGGAATTATTGTATAACTTAATCAAAGGATAAAGGAGGAAAGATGTTAGACCCAGTCAAGAGTCTCTAGAAGACAAAATATCATTTCCCCCAGTTATTATATGGATTTGTGGAAACAAATGACACCTGATACTGTTAGGGGTTAATTAGATTCAGTTTCCTGAAGTAAGGAGCCTTAAGAAAGGAGCCCATGTTATCTACATCACAATGAATTTACTCTGAATTGTTGGCTTACTAAAGCAGATGGAACCTTACAGACTTGTGGAAATAGGATATTATTATGTTTTAAATATTCAGAAACTTTCTGAACTCATTAAGGGAGAAATATAATTTAATTTTATGTATTCTTTATTATTTTTAACAGTTTCTTATTAATTTTTAATATTCAAGTTTTTTTCCCCTAAACTTAAGTTCATCCAGATTTAGCTCTATCTTAGAAGGACTTTGGTTACATCATCATTCCCATCATGACCATACAGAAAAGCTGAACATACTGAAAACTGCATTTCTTGATGTCAGAGCACTGACGTCACCAGCAACCCAGGGGTCTGGAGGCGAATTCAGATGGCCAGAGCCAACATCAGGAGCCAGTGGACTATTAACTAGTAGGAAGCACATTTCTTCAGGTTTTGCACAGCCTACATGGAGTGTGAGAAAAGCCAAGTAGTAGTGTGCATTCGATTGAAAATGCTAGAAGTGTATGCCACAGTGTGCAGATTATTCCCCCAAACACCTGCCATTTATCATGGTGAAATAATAAGTGCTTGTTCTTGCCACTCTCACGGGGTATAGGAGGAAGCAGCTGAAGCTGAGAATTCTCTAACTATTAAAACCAAGTAGTGTTGGGCCATATTGTATAAAACCGTGATTATTTTTAAAGGATGTTCCTTGCTCTGAGAGACTCCATTTTAATCGCATTTTGAAGGCAGAGGATGGCTGTGCGTCTGAGTGGAAAAAAAGAGATCCAGCTGTTCAGTACACACCACTGGTAAGCCACTGTTCCTTGGAGCTAAAGGGGTATCATCCTAAGTCTCTCAGGGTAAATGGAGACTGTGAGGACATGAGAATATTAAAATAATATCATAAAAATGTAAACCCAGTAATTTATCAGACACACCAGTCGAGGATAGTATACAGCTCCCTCGCTCGCTCGCCTCTGCCCCATAGATGGACACCTGACACCGTGGTGATAATGGCTCTCACTAACCCATCATCCTATTGAATGGTGAATGATCAAGGACCAATAGACACAGAATTCCTGATTGTCTCAGGGGTTTCAACTAGGCTTGGTTGAAGTCATCTACTCAAATTGGTAGTGGCCCATCTTCCTGTTTACCTGTCTGTTCCTGCCATCTTCTTTTTTCACTTTTCTTCTGTTTATCAGGACCTGTTTCCGTGCTTCTTCACCTTAATCCTATAGCTCAACTCTAAGGCTGTCGTTTGACTTTAACTTAGGCCTGCAGTTGGCATCATCACAGCCGCGTCTTCTTCGCTGTGGTGTTCATTATCTTACCAATACAGTCCCGTCAGCCCTCAGCTTCAGGCTTCAGGTTTCTTTAAAGCTCCTGAACCACTTTACTTCTTCAACCCTTTGCAGCTATTCTGCAACACACACACGCACACACACACAAGCACACAAACACGCACACACACATACACACACACATACAGATAAATAAATATAGACACATGAACTATGTGATGTACAATGTGTGATTTTAGACATAATATCAAAAAGTGAAATTGGAATAAATGAATGTGTAGTTGGACAGGTTTATAAAAATAAGCCAGAATATTTTTGACAAGAAGTATTTCTTCTTGTCTGACAGAGTTCACTCTGAACAATAATGAAGGTTGATCACCCAGGAGAAATTCCTTTCTCAGAACCTTGTTTTCCTTAGGGATGGAGTGTTTTCTGAGTCCTAGCTCCCACTGGGCTTGCCTGAAATGAGAGGGAAGTGATCCTTATGAAGGTCATAACCAAGGGACACAGGGGAACAATAGTTTTGTAGTGAATATTTGGGATTTTAGTTGTCCAGTGGTTCTTTGCTGCAACGTTCTTGGGTTTGGAATGTTAAAAACGATGGAAACCAAAAAGGAATCAGAGGCCATAAAGATATTTCAGTGTTCAGTTCCCAGAAGAGATGAGGAAGAATAGTTAATAAAATCTCCCATCCCATGAATTAAATAATGTAAAAGAAAGAGAAAGAATTAAAAGTAAATGGTTGGAACAAAACAAA
>LOJH01062916.1:0-10379 GCA_001685095.1 Ellobius talpinus
GCTTGCCGGCTGTGGGGTACCAGGCGGGACAGAAACCCCAACAAGCAGGCCCCATTCGTGTTACAGACTATTGTGAAAGATCTTGTTTCCCTAATCTCTTTCTCAATCCATTTCTCATTTGTATGTAGGAAAGCTACTAATTTTTGTGTGTTGAGTGTTTATCAGCTGTAGAAACTTTCCTGGTATAAATCACATTTGCAATTCCTTTCCTTTTCTATGCTTGTTTATCTTTCTTCTTAGCCATTTATCTTTTAAAATAATGTTTAAAAGTATCTTTGAAATAATAATATTATTTTATCATTTCCCCCTTTCCTTTCATCCCTCCAATTGCTCCCCTGGACCTTTTTGTTTTCCCTCAACTTCATTGCCTTTTTCTTTAACCATTTTTAAATACATACATATATATACATATATATTCCTAAATACATAAATACAACTTCCTCAGTTTGTATAACATTATCTCTAGGTATATGATATATTTACTTTTAACTTACATCATAGATCATGTAATGTTTTTTTATAATATGCTTTTTTTCCTAAACAAGAAAAAGTATATTGGATATGTAGAGGTGGCTCAGCTGTCAACAGTCCTTACAGCTCTATTCAAAATGACAGAGTTAGGCTCCCAACACCCACATCAGGTGGATCCAAAACACCTGTGACTCCAGATCCAAGAAATTCAATGCTTCTTTCTGTCTCTGTGTATGTCTACAGACATGTTTGTGTGCACAATTGTGTGTGTGTGCACTCACAGACAAAATAAATCTTGAAAACTGGAAATGTATAAATATATCAGTAAGAACTAGAATGTATTAGGAAGATGGAGAGAAAAAGAGAGAAATCTGACACATTTATAATATAATAAATGATTTCAATGTTTTCAAATACCTTATTCTGAGATTTGCTTGGGTGTGTTGCCTCACAACATTTTCAAGATTTAGATTTTCCTAAATGCTGATCACTTCCATTGTGCCCATTTTTTCCCTTTTGAATAAGTGATTAACCAAAGGTCAACACTAAAAGTAACAGTTTGTGGGTTTTTCTTTTAAATTCCATCCTGTTATTGTAGGGTCATCTTCCTTAATTGGTCAATGTCCTTCTGTATTGAACTATGTCTTTGAGAGTATTTAGCTTTCCTTGTGTAATTTGCCATCATTTGTAAGCCTGACAAATTTTTCTTCAAACATATATCACAGACAAAACTACATCCTTAAATATAATCGTCCTCTTGATGACTTGATTACAACTTCACAGTTTTCTGATTGCTGAGGATTTCTAGTGGCACAGCTATGTATTTCAGTTGTGGTTTGCAGCACCTAGTAGTACTTTCACTAGGAAGAATCACCAAAGTAACAGTGTCCCTTGCAAGATAACACAGCCAGGCCTGCTAAGAACAACTGAAGATCCCAGAAAGCCAGCAAAAATGAATTGGTCAGCACTCACACCAGGTAACAGTGCCTGTATAAAGCTCTTTGCATTCACTGTGCCTTACTTTTAAAAATTATCAGTCCCTCTCTTTCACATCTAAAGTCCACTCCTATATATGAGATCACTATATAGTAGAATGCAATCTTATTTGATGTTATTCCAATCAGAAAATGAAGGCAGGCAGATTTCAACTTATAACAAAAAAATGTCCTTACAATTGGGGCTTATTCCAACAGTAGAACAGACTGTCTCTAGAAATAGGTAAGCTCCTGATCCCCAGAGGTATTCAAGCAGAGGTTCAAATAGCTCCCATTTCCCTCTAAATTATACCATCTATCATCATTAAAAGCAATTAATTCAATTTTAAATGAAAATGTCCATTGTGTTTTTGAATACACATGAATATTGCAAAACATTAAAATCATTCAGAGAAAATGAAAGCTTACCTTATTATCACATCCTTTAGGGTCTTTCAGTGTTAATAATTCCATAAGTGTCCTTCTATACATTTAATTTGTCTGTGTAAACATATTTATTTTACATAGATGAGATTATGCTCTGTAAAATTTTCTATAAACTTATTTGTTCAGTTAAAAGATAGGATATGTTTTCATGTCAGTAGTAAATATTGCTGTAACTTATATTAACTCTATTTTAGTATGCAGAGCATATGTCTAACTCAAAATCAAGAAGAATTAAAAAATAGTTTCAAAGAGAGAACAGCGAAGTTTGTTATGAAAAATTTCAACCTAATAGAGAAATTGAAAGAAATGTACAGGGAATTCCTATGTGTTCACTTCCTTGATTCTGCAATAATAACCATTCCACTTCCTTTATCACATAGCAACCCATCTTAATTTTTGAGGCCTTTCAAAGTAAAATGTAGAAGTCATTACACTTTACTTCCGTATGTCTGTCTTTAGTTAGAATCCAATGTTTATTTATGGCTTTTAAGTTAGAAAAATTGTATTCTGCATAACTCATTTTCATGGGAACAACTATTTAACAGAATCATGACTGATGCAGCCTAAACATTTGTCAATATACAAAATACTTCAAAAGAGCAGTATGCGGGTTTGTCCTTCTTTCCATAGAGACCATATTGTTTATCAGTTGGTGCCAATAATTATAGATCTCATTTCTCTCTTATCATTATAGAGCATTTCTATATTGAAAAGCCAAATGACCACCACCTCCCACATGGTCAGAGTGAACAAACAATACACTTTTGTAAATTGTTCTTGCCTTTTCATTTAGAACATATATTTTCGATATCTTCCTAAACCATGTGTTGAGCTACTAAATCATTTAACAGAGATATAATATTCAGTAATATATATGCAAAAAATTATCCCTTATTAATGAACATCTGAGATGCCCAGTTCTTCCAGAATTACCAATAATATTATAGTGAAAGGCATTTATCTCCACAGTTATTTTGTTATATCCTTAAAAATATCCAGAAACCTTATAGTGGGGTTTTAGACAAACTTTATTCCCACACAGTCTGCATATCCCAAAGGCAGTATACGTGATTTAGATTATTTGATAGTATTGGTTACCTAGAGCTGACAAAATGAAGCTTATCTTCTGAGGTTGAGAATCTCAGGACAGAGAACCAAACTTGGTCTTCTGGGCTATGAACCCAAGCATCACAATGGTCAGAATCAAAGGGAGCTGAGATAATCATTATAAGAATATCAAACCCTGAAAACAATGTATAATCAACCTTGTGCAGGAAAAAATGAAGGAAGATGACATATAACTTTCTAGGGAATTCATAAAATGTACAAATTCAGAGGAGTGAGTCTGAGACCTTCCTGGCCAGCTTATTATGCAGACTGCTGAGCTGTACCCTGGCCTTTCTTAATCAGAAGGTCTTGGATAGGAAGTCAGAATTTAAATTCTAACAAGTTGTTAGATGGCGTTGCTTCATTTGGTGGGGGACTACACTGGTATGCACTCATTTTGAGAATAAAGACTGGCAATGAAACTTATATACTTCTGCATCTACTGGTAGAAATACTGTTCTGGTTCTTCCCTCAGGCCATTCTGAACAAGTTCATATTATAGAGAGATATTTAGTGATTACTTTCAACATTTGACTATGTTTCCTTGTGTTTTTAAAACCAAACCAAGTCCCATTAATCTCTGCTTCCTTAATACTTCAAGTCTTTAAATCACCATTATTGTGACAGCATAATAAATTTAAATTTTAATTAAAAACAACTTTCTGGGTATGGTGATGCTTGCCTTTACTTTAACCCCAGCACTTAAAAGGCAGAGGCAGGTGGATCTCTGTAAAAGCCAGACAAATATGCAGAGAGAGAGAGAGATTCAAGTCAACCAGGGATACACAGTGTGACTTTGCCCCAAAAGAAAAATGAAGAATTAAGACTCCCATTATGAATTTATCAAGTACCATGTCTGAATGGAAGGTTCACTTTTTTGTCACATTGACCTAGCTAGAGTCTATCCAGACAAAATACAGATTTGATATGTGTAGTAGAAAGTTGAAATATTTACTTTTCTCTAGAATCCACATTAATTATATTAATTAGCAGGGCTACATGCCAAAATTGAAATGATGCTGAATCAGAAAAAGCAAATTGAGAGTATCAGTGATTGTGTATGCATGCACACACTATTCCTCAGGGCTATTTAAATTTTGAGATATCAAATTTACTAGCTGCTCAGAAACACACCATATGTGTATGTCACAAGATTTCTTGTAAATCATCAATATATATGTATGTGTGTATGTGTATAGATATATATATCATTATATGTATATCATTATATATATATATATCAAGGTAGACATATTTTTACATGCCAAATTCTATTTATATTATACTGACATTTTAAATAAAACAAAACTTTATTTATAAATAAGAAGAGGTAGCCAAAATAATATTAGATTATATTGCTTGAAAGTACATATATTTTCAATTAGATACTCATTAGATACTATGTATACAAATTATAAGAAGATAACAACTCCTGTTCTTGAGCATTTTAGTCAATTTAGTGAGAGAAACATGTAAATAAGTAACTTTAAGGTATGTGAAAAGGGTTATCATAGAAGTATGAAGAAAATGCCATGGACTCAAAAGAACGATTCACCTTTTTTTGTTGCTAGAGTCACACAAAATTACAAATATTGTAACATCTTAATAGTGTTTTGAAGAAGTTGCTTGTTCACAAAGATAAGAAAGGTCATTTTCAGTTTCTCAGAAAATTTGGAATCAATCTACTACAAGACCCAGCTATACCATTATTGGGCATATACCCAAAGGATGTTCAACCATACCACTAGGATCCTTGATCAACTATGTCCATAGCAGCTTTATTTGTAATAGCCAGAACCTGGAAACAACCTAGATTCCCCTCAACCAAAGAATGGATAAAGAAAATGTGGTCCATTTAGACAATGGAGCATTACTCAGCTGTTACAAACAATGGCATTGCCACCTGTAGCAGGCAGGAGAGCTGACCTAGCCCCTTACTGACTGTAGCACTAGGGAAAACAGTCCCTGAACCTTACCTAGGCAGCACAGTGTAGCCGACCCTGTTGGCTGGAATGATGATGAGCTGGCTCCCAGAATGTGAGTATGGAAGATCTGGCCCTGCCCCTCATCTGCCATATGGTGATGTGAACAAGGGGGGATGCTCTCCCACCTCTCAGCACCTGTGGCAGGTAGGAGAATTGGTCGGGATAACTGGTGAGTTGGCCCAGTATCTCACTGAAGCACTTGGAAAAGCAGGTCCTGGACTTCACCTGGGCAACTCAGTAGAACTGACCCTGCTGCTGATGGTGCATCTGAACCAACTCTGAGCACATACGGGTGAAAAAATTAGTTAGTCCCACTTCTTATCTGTCATATAGTGTGGGCAAGGGAGAGAGGTCCCCCTTGCCCCTCATCTCTTGCTGCCTACAGTACTCAGGAGAGCAGGCCCTGCACCTCACCTGGACACCATAGTAGTGCTGATCCTGTTGGTGGGGGCACAGGTAAGCTTGCCCTGAGGTTGTAAGAGTGAGGGAACTGGCCCTGTACCCCTTGTCTGCCATGTGGTGGTGAGGGAGAGGGAAAGATGCCTCCCCTTGCCACCTGCTCACCACTTGCCCCCTGCAGCAGACAAAAGAGTTGACCCCTCACCAGATACAGAACTAGAAGAGTGGGTCCTATGCCTTGCCTGAGCAACACAGTGGAGCGGACTCCCATCGATGGAGATGTGGGTAAGCCGGCCCGGAGAACATGAGTGTGAGAGACCAAACCTTGTCCCTCATTTACCATATGGTGTTGTATACAAGGATGAGAGTCTCAGTCTCCTTAAGGCCCGTGTTAAGTGGAAGAGCTGTCCCCAAGGTCATTGAGCAGTCACTAGAGCAAGAGAGCTGGCCCTGCCACTTATCAGCTGCAGCCCTAAGCAGAGTCCCCTACACCTTGACCAGGCAACAGAGTAGCGTGGGCTCTGATAGTGGAGGTGTCAATGAGCTGACCCCAAGGCTGTGAGATCAGGAGGGTCTGCCCCACCCCTTGCTGATGACTGCATAAGGTGAGCTAGCCAGAGTGGTTCTGGAGAGCTCACCCTGGTATTGAGGATGAAGGAGAGCTGGTGGGATGACCAATCCAGCAGCCCCCAGAGCTAGAACCAGAGCTATGAGCTGGCCCACCCCATCCTTCACCTCATCTGTGATCTGTTGGAACACATGAAGGAGCTGGCCCTGCAGACCCAAAGTTACATGATCTCCGTGGCATATGACAACAACAGGGTATCCAAGAGGAGCCCCAGTGAGAGTCCAGTATTGATGATGTAGCAAAAACCAGAGACCTCAACCAGACCAATGATTTAATTCAATGGACACTTGCAAGAAACATACCGACTGAAGAACTTTGTAACTCACTATGTTCCACTACAGCTTCTACAAAGAGATTTTTATTTTCTTCTTTTTTTCTTTTCTTTTAAATTTTACCTTGTTTCATCCTGGGGGCAGTTGCAAGGGTAGAGAGTAGATGGTAGGGACAAGAAGATAAGTGGAATCAAGATACATGATGTGAAATCACAAAAATTCAATAAAAACATAAATTTGAAACAAACAACAAACAACAACAACAAAAAACAATGACATGAAATTTGTAGGCAAATGAATGGAATGAGAAAAAAAATCATCCTGAGTGAGGTAACCCAGACCCAGAAAGACCAACATGGCATGTACTCACTCATAAGTGGATGTTAGCTGGAAAGTAAAAGATGATCATGCTACAATCTGTAGACCCAGTGAGGCTAGGGAACAAGGAGGATTCAAAGGGGAGATGCTTGGATCTCTCTGGGAAATAGAGTAGATTTTGTATGTGGACTGGGGCGGGTGTGAATGGGAACATGAGGTGGGGCGATGGAGGGAGAGAGTACTGAAGGAGACAAATGGAAAAATGGGGCATTTCAGCATGAGGTAGAAACCTGGTGCAAGGGAAACTCCCAGCAATCTACAAGGAAGACTCCAGCTAAGTCTTCTAGAAACAGGGGATACATGGTCTGTTACTGGGCAAGACTTCCAGTGACGGGATTGGATATCAACCCAGTTATTATAACCTTTGACCTACAGTCTGTCCTGCCTATGGGATGTGCTGGGGTGAGGATGACACAGAGATTGTGAGAGTGTCCAACTAATGACTGGTTTAGCCTGAGACCCATGCCATGAGAATGAGCCCACTCCTGACACTGCCTGGAGTGCCAGGACCCAGAGGCTGGATGACCCAGAGACCTAGGATAGAACCAAATATAACTGACAAAAAATGCCAATGTAATGATGACTAACAATAATGTGTTATATACATAGGTTGGTACCTATCCCAGTTGTCATTGGGTAGCTTAATATAGCAACTGACAGAAATGAATGCAGAGATCCACAGCAAAACAGGCAGAGCTCTGGGAATTCTGCTGAAGAGGGTGGAAGGATTGTGGGAGCCAGAAGAGTCAAGTACACTGCAAGAAAATCCACAGCATTAACTAACCTGGGCTCATAGGGACTCAAAGAGACTGAAGGAACAACCGGGGAGCCTACATAGGACTGACGTAGGTCCTCTGCATATATGTTACCGTTGTGCAGCTTGGCCTTCATGTGGGACTCCCAACTGAGGGATCAGTGGCAATCTCTGACTCTTTTGCCCACTTTTAGAACCCTATTCCTCATACTGGGTTGCCTTGATCAGCCTTAAGAGGAGGGGAGGTGTGCCATGCTTTGTTGATATCCTTGGGAGGCCTGCTCTTTTCTGAATAGAAACAAGAGGAGTGGATGCAGGCTCAAAGAGAAGAGCTGGTGGGGAGGGGCTGGTAGGAGAGGACAGAGGGGGCACTGTGGTTCAGATGTAAAAAAATAATAAAGTAAAAATAAATATTTTTTTTGAAAAAAGGCCATTTCAAATAATGAGACTTGTACAAAAGTTGAAGTTTGGAATTTTAAAAGGCCTTAATGTATAACTGGGGGTGTGGGTCTGTGGTACAATGCTTGCCTAAAGTTTGTATTGCACTAGATTCATCTGGAAGAAAAAGAGAGAAATACCTTTCTATGGCTGAGTTATAGGTGACAGAGATAGAAGTGGTGGGGTGGAGGTGAAGCAGGAAATGTAGATAAACGTATGGGCTATTACACTTGGACTTGGGGGAATTAGACTGAGTATTGAATCTTCGAAAAAAACATGATGTTTCTTTGTTAGAGCTAAATATTTCAGTTCTGCTGGCACAGCCCTTTCCACCGGTATAGTCAGCTCCTTCCTTTCCTTCCTTCTTTCATCAACTAGTTTAGTGAGTACACCAACTCTCTATCATATTGAAGAAATACCTGAGATAAGTGACTTAATGAGGATGGCTTTTGCTTCTGGTTTCTGTCTAGTGTCATTTGGCCTTGCCATTTGGCGCTTGTGGTAAAGTATGATTTGGAGCACATTTTGAAACAAAATGGCACACTCAGCTATCTATGGTAGCTAGGAAACAAAGCAATAGAGAGCAAAGGGATTGTAGTCCAGTACCTCCTTCAAGAGCATGCCCCTAAGAGCCTAAATTCTTTAAGCAAGGCCCCACTCTCCCCAAGTTTTCATACACATCTCCAATAGACCCATGAGCTGGGGCCCAAGCCTTCAATACCCGAGCCTTTGGGGAACATTTAAGATCCAAACCATAGCTGTGACAGTCTCCGAGGTGAAAAGTATTATGCCAAATCAATTGAGTACTCTGAAGAGACATTGGATAGCACCAGATAACATGCTCTTAACTTGTGGCCTAGTAAATTGCTCCTGTTGTATGAAATGGACTTGAGAAAGTGTAAGGAGGGTGCTTTGGACTGATTGTGTCCCTTAAAGTTTACATGTTAAAACCTATCCCCTGATGTTGTCATCATTATAGATAGCATTTTAGTAGGTGATTGAGGTCAAATGCATTCTCCCCCCTCCCCCTGCACCTAGCTCTACCCTGCCCTATCAAGAGGCCAAGGCATTCACAACATACAGAGGGGAATCCCACATCGCCTCCCCTTTTCTGTTTAAATAAAAAGGAAGGTTTTAAGTTTAATACAGTAAAATTACATATAACAAAACAGCTATCAAGCAAGAATTATAGTTACAATATTTATATCTATTTTATGGATTGTAACAACTAAAGAAAACTGTAAATATAAATTCTTCAACTCCATCAAAGACTCCAGAAGGATATAATATTACCTAAGAAAATCGGAAGTGCATTGTAAGCAACTTCCAGAACTCTAGAATTGACAAACACATCTCGCTGCCTGGATAGTCACCCAAAGTTCTTCTGTGCCATTGGGGCATCCATCTTCATCCCACAGGCCCATAGTATCTGGCAGACTTTTCCATGAAGCAGAAAATTTCAAAGNAAATTCTTCAACTCCATCAAAGACTCCAGAAGGATATAATATTACCTAAGAAAATCGGAAGTGCATTGTAAGCAACTTCCAGAACTCTAGAATTGACAAACACATCTCGCTGCCTGGATAGTCACCCAAAGTTCTTCTGTGCCATTGGGGCATCCATCTTCATCCCACAGGCCCATAGTATCTGGCAGACTTTTCCATGAAGCAGAAAATTTCAAAGACAGGTATGCTTATATTGGCAGTTTGTCAGTCACTTTCTTCTGTATCCTGCAGAATGTCTGGCAGACTCTTTCATGAAGCAGGAACGTTGAAGGATGGTCTCATGTTTAGGCGAGTTCAGCAGTCATTTCTATGTGGGTCCTGCATGTCCAGTTCACACAGCACACCATCAAGCAGTCCAGGCAAGAGTAGTTTATTGCACAAATGGCTAGCAAACTCCATGAGGAGCTTCAATGAGACCTATCACCCTTTTGAAGTAGATTGGTGCTACCAGGAGCAGATGCATCTTGTCGTCATGAAAAGTCCTTAGTTCTTTTTTTATATATTTTTTACTGATTTTTATTGAGCTCTACATTTTTCCCTGTTCCCCTCCCTGCTTCTCCCCTCCCCTTGAACCCTCTCCAATGGTCACCATGCTCCCAATTTACTCAGGAGATCTTTTCTTTTTCTACATCTCATGTACATTATATCCACGTATGTCTCTTTCTTAGGGTCCTCATTGTTGTCTAGGTTCTCTGGGGTTGTGACTTGTAGGCTGATTTTCTTTGCTTTATSTTTAAAAATCACTTATGAGTGAGTACATGTAATAACTGTCTTTCTGGGTTTGGGTCACCTCACTCAAAATGATGTTTTCTAGCTCCATCCATTTTCCTGCAAATTTCAAGATATTATTTTTTTCCTGCTGTGTAGTACTCCATTGTGTAAATGTACCACGTTTTCCTTATCCATTCTTGGTCAAGGGGTATTGTAGGTTGATTCTAGGTTCTGGCTATGACAAACAAAGCTGCTGTGAACATAGTTGAACACATGTCCTTGTGGCACGATTGAGCATCCTTTGGATATA
>LOJH01062918.1:2064-12857 GCA_001685095.1 Ellobius talpinus
TGTATGATGTTACATGTATGTATGTTTTCAGGGACAACCTTTTGGTATCTGATACTCAATTTGTATGCTATTCCATTGAAAAGACTATTTCTCGCTTTTACCATTCCCTAATTGCTGGTTGTTCTTTGAAAACACACTAAATTTTTAATTTATTTTACATCCCATATGCAATCCCCCCTCTCTCCTCTCATTCCCTTCCCCTATGTTTGAAATTTTGCGTGTGTTTCCAACATATATTTGATTTTTCAAGAATAAAATTTATATTTATTTCATTCCTAACTATTTCTAAACAAGTAAACTTCAGTACTTTGAAGCATGAAACCCTAGCCTCTTCATAGCTCTGGAACTTCAGTGGTTGCATACACTGAGGAAACAGAGAAACAGTCAATATAACACTGATCTTATCTAATTATTGCTATTCCAAATTAACAGGAATTACTGACATGATATGTAATAGTACTTAAGCTATAAATGATATCAAGCAGATACAACTGGAATTTAAGACTACAGGATTGCCCTCCATATAATAAAGAACTATGTAGCCACATGGAGGATGAATGCCAGTTAGCTTAGTAATTTCACTTATTACCTAGCTGATTTCTTCTTACAGCCCAGCTCTGGAGCTACTTAAAAATAAGACAAATTGTGTCCAGGATTCACAACATCTTCTAGCTGGAAAACATAGTTTAGTCGTGGCCTGTGTTCTTACTGCTAAATGACAACTCATTTCCTCTGGAATACAAACAAAATCTTTTTCCCAGCAGAACATTATACAGTTTTTATTAAAAACAGTATTACTGCCAAATAGTCACATTTTCATACTCATGTTTCATGTCTCTGGGGACTTTTCAGTGGGATAGAGAGACAGCATTGCTTTGCATCTCTGTCTCAATAAGATGCCTTTTAAACTGATCACACTACTAGCTTATGTATTCCTTTACATTGAGTCTTAAAGGTCATCACCACATGCCACACTTAACTCAGAGGTACTGACTAATCAATTCTTTCCTTCATCCAAGAACAGGGTTTTAACATTGATAGACATTTGTTAAAATGTTATGTGGGATAAACTATATACTTTATCCATCGTAAGTTGCTAAGAGATTAGAGTAAAACAATGTCATTGGAAATAGGTCCTGGGATACTATGTACCTAAGGCCTTTCTGAGGCTTTAATGTTGTTCTGTCGTATGCAGCTGTTTACACTGTTTATCATGTTTGAATTCCTGCTGGAGTAGTGCACATTCATCTTCCAAAAAAGGAAATGAATTTGTATCTCTTTGAAGATTTTTTCCCACCAGACCACTCTAATTTTCAATGTATTCTTGATTTAGTTTTTCCTAATTATCATAAAGTTGTAGGATCATCCAACTTCAGCTTGACTAGATCACTGCCACTGCGCTGCACTTCTTTTCCCTTTGCATAAAATACTAGACAGCAGTCCCACAGACAGCATTTATCCTTGGAGTTAAGTCCAGATGAAGTTTCAGAGTGAGTAAAATCATCAATGTCCTCTAGTCCTGTCTCAATCTTTCTTTCAGGCACCATCTGTAGCAGCTGCGAATGCTCACACTTTTCTGTCATCTGTCCTCACAAAGAACACTACTCAACAGCTCTGATAATTTTTCCCATTTAGTTTCACTGACTAAGAAACATGGATGTCTCTTTATTAATGTACATATACACATACATATGTATGTGTATTTTTCCATATGAGGGCATTTGGAATCCAGGAGACAACTTGGATGTCCTTCCTCAAGAAGGACACCTTTCTCTTGAGACAAGCAGCTCATCAAATAAGCTAAAGTGGCAGGATGGTGGGACCCAGGAGTCTGCCTCTCTCTGTCTCCCCATTTCTGGGATTACAATAATGTTATAGCACTCAGTTTTGTAACGCGGTTTATTTTGTTGACAGTAGAGAACTCAAGTCTTGCAAGTGAGTGCTTTAGTTTCTCCCTAGCTCAATGATTCTTTACTATGTTATGACTGGATGGCAGGGTTCTTGAGTGCATAACTGCTTCCTCACTACAGCTTTGTGCTAATGGTATTCTGAGAGACCATCTCTTTTCTGGACCATGCTGCCAATGCTCACTTACACTGTCATCCCTTAACTTTTCCCTTCCCTCAGAGGGATGTACTGGATCATCCCTATTTCTCCACTGCAGCACACATCTGCATAACTCAAACTGTACCAGATCACTGGCACCATCTTGAGTAATCTGATGATTCCTTGAAAAAGATAAAATTCCAATAACCACCCAGATTTGGTAGATCTTTTCCCCTATTTTTCTTCATGCTTTTGTTAGTATTTCTAATCTATGTTTTCTTTTCCCTTTTATAACACAATAATTCTACACATTTTAAATTTTTTCCTTTGTTTTCTGTACCAGCACTTGCCTACTTTTTCATCGTTTAATCATTTAATTTAATCAATTATTCACTGCTTCTACATTTCCCCTAAACAGTGCTCAGCATCAGAGTACACTCTGTATCAGATCCTCACTTTCCATTTTATCATCATGGGTGAAGTACCATTGGGGGTCAATCAATTTTAGATATGTTTCTATGTCTTATATACTTTGGTGCTGTTGGTGCCCTGAGAGTTTGTTTTCTCTTCTCTGAGTGGTATTGGAGACCAAGCCCTGAAGGGTAAGCTACTCAGTAAGAAGATCCCTAAATAGAGGGGTAAGATATATCTTATGATTCCACATGTAAATTGCAGCACAGAGGCATTGGGATCATGCAAAGGCAAGGTAGCATGACCTTTCTGAAGACCATAACTATGCAACTAAGAATTCAGAAATACTGAAAAAGTTGGAATGCCAGATGAAGAATTCAGAGAATTTTAGGAAAAATAACACTGATCTCAAAGAATAAATAAAGAAGCAAATGAATTCCCTATGGTATCTAAATGAGACAGCAACAACATAGAGGATAAGGTCAGCAAAATAGATTAGAATGTCAGCAGCATGAATTAAAAAATTAGTAACATCAAAGAAAATTAAACAAAAAATTCAGATTGTGAAAAAGGAATGTTGAAAATTAAAATTTTTATAATCAAATAAAAATGTACGTGTATTCCTAAACATGAGCTGTAAAAGAATGAAATTGATAGTCATGCTAACATGGATGAAAGACCTTACATAACATTTCAACTACATACAAAGGACGATGAGCAACAAAGAATGCTGAGAGCTGTAGAAACATTTGTTTCTAGGAAGTGTACACCAATTAGTTTTGTTTGATTTTGTTGTTGTTTTGTTTTTGTTTTGTTTTTGTTTTTCAAGACAGGGTTTCTCTGTAGCTTGGGAGCCTGTCCTAGAACTCACTATGTTGACCAGGCTGGCCTCGAAGTCTCAGAGATCCGCCTGCCTCTGCTTCCTGAGTGCTAGGATTTAAAGGCGTGCACCACCACTGCCGGCAACAATTAGTTATCTAATAACAAATGGTCAGACTTGAAAACATTCATAGACCTAAATCCATGTGGATGCCTGGGTACTTAGCTGCAGGCCAGGAGTCATGTACAAACAAGTGGCCTGTGCAGCCACTTGAGGCCATGTTGATGTCTGTGGTCCTTGCAGCTACTGAGGAATAGATATGTGTGGGTCCATGTGAGATCCCCATGCACTCTTGAACCATGTTTGATGTCTGTGCTCTGTGTTGTCACCCAAGGCCATGTGAATGTCTATGGTCCGTGCCACTGCCTGAAGCCATGTTGACATCTGTGGTCTGCGCTCCCACTGGGGGACAAACTAGTCTGAGAGGCCTGCCCTGCCTCCTAAGGCTACAGTGATGTGAAGGTCCATGATACCTCTGAGGGCCATGTCTTGTCCAATGGTCCTAATGCAGCTGGGTCTGTGCTGATATCCAACTAGCCTGTGTTACCACCAAAAGCCATTCAGATGTCTGTGCTCTGTTTTGCAGCCTGATGCCATGTTGGCGTCCATGGCCATATTGAGTTGAATGGCCTGTGTTACCACCTGAGACCATATTGATGTCCATGGTCCAGGCAGCCTCTGAGGGCTTTGCCTGGGTCTGTGGTCCTACTGCAGCTGGGGGCCATGTTCCTGGTCTGTGCTGTCACCAGAAAGTATATGGAGGCTCCTGACCCATGCTCTCACTGTCTGTGAAGAGCAAGGTGGCTACTTTTGCTGTGATATCAATGACTATAGACACACAATTAAGAAGGAGGGAATGAAAAGCTTTTATGACAATGCCTACACATCCAATCCCCCTAAAACTTAACAACCTAGACAGAAAGCCACTGAAGAAAACTCTTAAAAAGTGTGATGGGGCTGCTAAAGTGTAGTTCTCCACAATTATGGCTTCTGGAAAGGGAATAGAAAGGGAAGGACTCAATTCTATTCAAGGGGCAGGCCACTGATAGTTGATCATCTTTCAGGGAGTATATATATTGACTGATTTTTCTGTTCCCAGTTCCCACAGTAGTTAAGTCCGAAATAAATCACACAGAGGTCTACATTAATCATAAACTGATTTGGCAAGTATCTCAGGCTCTTCTTTTAACTAATTCTTATAACTTGTATTAGCCCATATTTCTTGTCTATGTTAGCCACATGGCTTGGTACCTTTTTGAGCAAGGCAGTCACATCTTGCTTCTTCTGTGGCTGGGTCACAATGGCAGACTGTGCTTTCCTCTTCCCAGCATTCTTGTTGCCCCACCTCTACTTCCTTCCTGGCTACTGGCCAATCAGCATTTTATTAAAAATAATAAAAGTGATAGGATAAAATACCATTGTCCCACAGCACATATAAGTAACACATGTTGATTTTTTTCCTTATTTTTTATTCTTTTATTTTTACTTTTTTGGGGGGAGGGGAGATCAGAAGGGTGGGGAAGGACTTGGGAAAGACTGGCAAGTGAGTATGATTGGGGTGTGTGAGGTGAAGTTCCCAGAAAATCAATAAAAATGCTACTTATAAAAGAATATATGGAATTAACATTATACAGACTAAACAAGTGGTAATTTTGCATTTAAGAATATATATTCATGTACATGCATGTGTGTGTATGTGTGTATGTATAACAACAATTAAAGGCAAAATAGGCCATGAATATTAAAGAGATAAAAGGGCAAGCACATGGCAGAGCTTAGAGGAAGAAAAGGGAAAGTGCAAATTTTGTAATTATAATCTCAAACAATAAAAGAAATAATTACAAAGTAAAATGCAGTAGAAAGCATCACCAATAGACTTAGACAAGCAGAAGACAGAATGTTATGAATGGAAAAGACAATGGATGAATGACTACATTCAAGTATTAATAAGAAATTAATAAGTAAATAAACCACACACACTGAGGTGCAACAGAGGACATGGGGAAAGAAATGTACCTGTATACTCCTGATGAGGACCTAAACTGGCCACCACTGTGAACAAAAGGATGAAGATTCCTCAAAAATTAAAAACGGAACAACAAAGTAATCTAATTATGTAACTACTGTGTTATAAAGAGGCTGCTTGTTGGTTCCCGGCCACTCAACAGCTCAGACCCAAAATAAGCACACAGAAACTGTATTATTCAAATCACTGCTTGGTCCATTTTCTTTAGCTTCTTACTCGCTAACTCCGAATCTTAATTTAACGCATTTCTACTATCACCATGAGGGTATGGCTTACCAGGAATAGTTCCAGCTGGGCTACATGGCTTCTCTCTGACTCTGCCTCCTTTTCCTCAGCATTCAGTTTAGTTTTCCCTGCCTACCTCTATTCCCCTATAGCTCTGCTATAGGCCCAAAGTAGTTCCTTCATTAACCAATGATATTCACAGCATAAAGAGGGGAATCCCACATCACTACTGCATATGTTCATTGAAGATTCTAGGTTAGAACACTGAAGAGATGTTGGCATGCTCATGTCTAGTGTTGTACTATCCACAATGCTGAAGATGTGGAACCAGATTAGATGCTCACCAACAGATGGCTGACTGGAGAAAGTACTTCCTTTTTAAACTTTCTACATCTATTGACTTTGTGTGTATACACATGGTTAGAGGATCAAAATATTTCTTCTTCTACCTCATGAGCTACATGTATCAAACTCAGGTCATTAGGCTTGGTGGTGAGATCCCTTACCCACTGGTCCATCTTTCCTGTCCTGTATCTGCTTCCTTATTCAAGCCTAAAACCATAGCTTTATGCCACAATACTTATTGAATTCTTTTTATTTTTCTCACATTTGTTTGATAAAAATCAAACTTTATTGTCCAGAAGTATAAATACTTTTCTATAGTCACTGTTTAGATAGATGAATTCATGGATAACTTAGGGACCTAAAGAAGAAAAATTATACTTGGCAAAAATTGTTCTTGTTCATACAACATTCCCCACAAAGAGAATGAACAGCAATGGTAGGAACTGGAAATCACAGATATCTTACTTGTTTGGGCTTAGAGGAAGCAGTGCAGGTATGTAGAAAAACAAAAGAGTTCCTTCACTAAGGAAGACTGATTCTTCTGTTGCTATGGAAATAAAGCAATCAAAATTTATTTTTAGCACGATAAGTAAATGGCATCTTTCTAGTTATCAAAAATTAACACTGAAGACAGATTTATTTTCCTATTTTTTTCTTTATTTTTTCAAATAATACACCACAAATGCAGTCTCTCTCCCCTCCTCCCATCCCTCCCACCTCCATTCTTCCCCAGATCCATTGCTTCTCCATTTTCCTTCAGAAAAGAACAGGTCTTCCAGTGATATCAACTAAACATGGCATTAGAAGATACAAGACTAGGCATGAACCTTCATATCAAGTCTGGACAAAGCAACCAAGTAGGAGGAAAGGGGTTCCATGAACAGACAACAGAGTCAGAAAGCCCCACTGACACTGTTAGGAGTACAATAAAAACCCCAAGCTAAACAACCACAGCATGTATTCAGAGGGCCCAGTGCAGACCCATGCAGGCTCCAAGGTTGCTGCTTCAGTCTCTGTGAGCCCCTATGAGCCCTGCTTAGTTAATTCTGTGGGCTGTTTTCTCATTTTGTCGTCAACCCCTCTGACTACTATAATATTTCCTGCCCCTCTTCTGTGGGTTTCCGTGAGCTTCACCTAATGTGTGTTCCCAACAGTTGCTCGATGGAACCTCTCTGATGACAAATGGGCTGGACATCAATCTATGAGTATAGCATAATATCATTAGGAATCATTTCATTGGCTTCTTTTTTTATCAGTTGTGCTTGTTTCTACCCTAGGCCTCTGATTTATCCAGCTTCCAGATTCCAGCCAGGCAGTGTGAGACATGGGCTCCTCTTCATGGTCTTGGTCTCAAGTTAGGTCAGTCATTGGTTGGTTACTCTCACAAGTTTTGAGCCACCATTGTTGCAGCCTATCTTGCATTAAGGACAAGTGTAGAGCCAAGGTTGTTTGTGACTGGGTTGTTGTCCCAGTCCACCACTAGTAGCCTAACTGATAACAGAAGATGCCTGGTTCAGGTTCCATATCCTCCATTACTAAGCGTCCTCACTAGGGTCATTCTCATAGGTTCCATGAAGTTTCTACTGCACTAGTTTTCTGTATCATCCCTTCAATGCCTATCTATTTCAGTTGCCTATCCCCATACTTTCTTCTACCTTCCCTCCCTTCTCTTCATCCCTCCTATTCCCATCTCCACTCACCCACAAACTCTATTCTATTTCTCCTTTCCTAGTAGATCCATATGTACCCCTTAGTCCTTTCCTCTTTATCTAACTTCTCTGAGTCTGTGGATTGTAGCATGATTATCCTTTACTGAACAGCTAATGTCAACTTATAAGTGAGTAGATACCATATTTATCTTTCTGGGTTTGAGTTTCCTCATTCAGGATGATATTTTTTAGTTGTATCCATTATCTAAAAATTTCATGGTATCATTTCTTTCTAGCAGCTCAGTGCTCTGGCAATAGTGGCTCAGAGTTTGTGAGAGTGGCCAACCAATGACTTCTTTAAACTAAGGCTGACACCACAGAAGGAACCCAAGCCAACCATTGTCTAGATGGCCTAATCAATCATCATGAGAAAGACCTGCTTCAGCAACTGATGGGAGCCAATACAGAAACCCACAGTCCAAAATTATGTGGGGTTAGAGGAGGAAGAATGTAGGTGTCAGAGAGGTTGAGGACACCAGGAGAACATGACCCACAGAACCAACCAAGCAGGATTTATAGGGACTTACAGAGACTAATGTGGCCACAGAGCATGCATGTATCTGTCTGCACCAGGCCCTCTGCATATATGCTGTGGTTCTTTAACTTGGGGTTTTTGTAAGACTCATAACAATTGGAGTGGGGGTGTCTTTGACCCTTTAGCCTTTTCGAGGGACCTAATTCCTCCTACTGGGATGTCCCACCCAGACTTAATATAAAGGTATATGGCTAGTCTTATTGCATCTTGTGATACCATATTCAATTGATATAATTTGGAGACCTGATTTTTTTAAAAGAGTAGTGGATCTGGGGGAGAAGGGAAGTGAGGGCAGGTCTGGAAGGAGGGCAGGGAGAAGAGGCTGTGGTTGGGGTGTATTATATGAGAGAAGAATAAATAAAATAAAATTATTTTCAATGTATTTAATATTTTTCTTTTTAAGTTTAATTTATTTATTTTTATATCCAAACTACAGTTTCTTCTCCCTCTATTCCTAGCTATCCCTCCACACCTCAGCTCCCCCATATCCATTCCATTCCATTTCCTTTTCAGAAAAGAGACATTATCCAAGAGAAAACCAGGATAAAACAAGACATAGTAAGTCAAGGCAAAAACCCTTATATCAAGACTGGACAAGGCAACTCAATAGGAGGGAAAGAGTCTAAAGAGCAGGCAAAAGAGTCAGAGATACATCAATCCCCTCCACTCTTAGGAGTCCCACAGAAATACCAAGCTAACAGCCATAACATACACATGGAGGCACTGGTGAAGATCTATGCAGACCCCATGCTTGCCTTTTCAGTCTCTGTGAGGCCATGTGAGCCATGCCTAGTTGATTTTGAGGGCCTTTTCTTGGTATCCTCCATACCCTCTGACTTCTAGAGTCTTTCCTCACCCTCTTCCACTGTTGTCTGGTTTCCCAGATCTCCAAGGGGAGGGATCCAATTGAGACCTCCTATTTAGAATCCATCTCCACAGAATGTTTACTGTGGATCTCCGTATCTGCTCCCCTCTAATGCTGGAATTAGCCTCACTGATGATGACTGGGTAAGGCACCAATCTATGAGTATAGCAGAATACCATTTGGAATTATTTCATTGTTTCTGCTTTGTTTTGTTTGTTTGCCATTCATATTTAATTCTACCCTAGCTCTTTGAGCTGTTCAGTCTTCAGTTCCTGGCCATTTGGGCAGTGTAAGGCATGGGCTCCTTCTTGTGGCATGGGCCTCAATTTAAACCAAACATTGCTTGGCCACTCTACCATGTATGTCACCACCATTGTCCCAGCACATCTTGCAGGCAGGACAGATTGTTAGTTGAGGTTTGTTTGGTTGAGTTGGTGTGCATGTTTCTCCTTCCATAGCCCAAAGCATACCTTCTCTCACCAAAGATACTGGAGCATAGGGGTGAAGGCTCATGGCCTTATCAGCTCAACTTCTCAATGTGCAATGAGCAGAATGGAAGCTGTCCTCAGCAATAAGACCCTGCTGTCAGTTTTCAGAAGGTGGCTTTCTGTCCTGGCATCAGTAGGGGTTATTTAGGGATCGCCACAGGACTTTTTCAGCCAACTCACTGAAGGTAGGTAACCTAATCCCACCACTGGAAACCATGCATGGCTTCAAGTGATGGCTGATTCAGACTATGATATTCCCTATTGCTAACATTCTTCTCTAGGATTATTCTCCTAGATTACAGGAACTTTCCACTGCACTAGGTTTCCACACTGCCTTCCAAATGGCCCCTATTCCAACTGTTTCTTTCCCATTCTCTCCCTCTATCACTTCCCCCACCTGATCCCTCCACTGAAGACTCCACCCATACCCAGTCCACCCCCAGTATCTATTCTATTCCCCTTTCCAGGTCCATTCCCCCCACCCCAGGTCCCTTCTCCTTACCCAACCTCTCTAGGTCTGTGGTTTGCAGCTTAGTTATCATTTACTTAAATGCTAATGTTCATTTATAAGTGGAAACATACAGTTTTGTCTTTCTGGGTCTGGTTACTTCACTCAGTGTGACTTTTATTTAGTTGTAGCCATTCACCTGCAAATTTTATAATGCAAATTTTTAACAGCTGAGTATTAACCATTGTATTAATGTGCCACATTTCATTTTTCCTTTTTTCTTTTTTATTAAAGAAAGCAAACCACCTTTTTCATTATACATACCAATCCAAGTTCCCACTCCCTCCCCTCCTCACATTCCCTCCACTTACCTCCCCCACCCCACTCTGCATTCAATCCTCAGAGGCAGTAAGGCACATTGCTTTGGGGAAGGTCCAAGACCCTCCCTACTATATCTAGGCTGAGCAAGATATCCATCCAAAGAGACTAGGTTCCCAAAAAGCCAGTACAAGCAATAGGGATAAATCCTGGTGCCACTGCCAGTGACCCCTCAGTCTGCTCCAGCCATGCAACTGTCAACCACAATTAGAGGGACTAGTTTGATCCTATTCTTGTTCATTCCCAGTCCAGCTGGTGTTGGTGAACTCCCATTAGTTCAGGTAGGCTGTTTCAGTGGGTGAACCCATCATAGTCTTGGTTTCTTTTCTCATATTCTCACTCCTCCCACTCTTCAACTGGACTTTGGGATCTCAGATCTCATTCCAGTGCTCTGATGTGGGTCTCTGCCTCTGTTTCCATCAGTTTCTGGATGAAGG
>LOJH01062919.1:0-10172 GCA_001685095.1 Ellobius talpinus
GGAAACAACCTTCCTTAAGACCCAGCAATACCACTTTTGGGTGTATACCCAAAGGATGCTCAATCATAACACAAGGACATGTGCTTAACTATGTTCATAGAAGCATTATTTGTCATAGCTAGAACCCGGAAACAACCTAAATGTCCCTCGACCAAAGAATGGATAAGGAAAATGTGATACATTACACAATAGAGTACTATACAGCAGAAAAAAATAATGGCATCTTGAAATTTGTGGGCAAATAGATGGATCTAGAGACCCTCATTTTGAGTGAGGTAACCCAGACTCAGAAAAATATAATATGTACTCACTAATAAGTGGTTTTTAGACATAAAGCAAAGAAAAACACAAAGAACCTAAACAAAGAGGACCCTAAGAGAGATATACATGGATTTAATCTACATGGGAAGTAGAAAAAGATGAGATCTCCTGAGTAAATTGGGAGCATGGGGATCATGGCAGAAGGTAGAAGGGGATGGGGAGGAAGGGAAGGGAGAGGAGAAAAATATATAGCTCAATGAAACAATTAAAAAGAAAAAATCTGAGTTCTTATGTGATCATGTCATATAGTAATCTGTTTGTATTTTATATGCTTTACATTATGTTTATATATGTTTTATATTTATATATAGTATTTTCTGTTCAGAAATTCTTAGCCAGGATCCTTTGCTCATACTTTTGAATTTTTGACAGTTGCGATAACATTTAACTTGACTGACTCCTTTATAGACATAACCTTAATTCACATAAACATTACTTCAACAGCTCATTAACTGATAGTAATGCAAAGGTAGCATGAGAGGCAAAGCCAACTACTAGTTCAGATATATCTCAAAGTAGAGGTTTATTCTGGCTGGAAAATGGATCAACTACCAAGAAGGGCTGATCTCATTTTGATGGGAAATTTGATCTCATTTTGAAGCCTTCAGTCCCATCCTTTACTTTCTCTCGGTATGAATCCAAATCTACTGCAGCAGGAGGTTGTGTTGCTAGAAAATTCTGTGTGTGGGCGGAACAGCTACTACATCTTGGATAATAAGGGCTGGTTATCATCTAGTATTGGGCTGAATTCTGACCCAGAAGAATGGTTGAGAGATGAAGAAAAATCTCTTTTTCTTTCCATCTCTTTTTTCTCATGGGAACTTTCTTTAGGATAGTTATTGAATTCTTCAAGTTTCTAAAAGTTTTTAATCCTCAACTTGTCCTTACCCTGCAGCCTACTTCTTAGGCTCCTATTGATCAAACAATAAAATGCTCTTACCCTTTCAGGAACCTTTCTAGATGGTGACTTACAGGCCCTCAAGGGGTTTAAGCCTTGCATTCTTTCATCATGTCTCAACTGGCTTAATGTAATTCTAAGTGGTGTAACTAAGGTGCTTGGAGCCTTTGCCGAATTCCATCTCCAACACCAGCAGAGCTCAGTGGTCATATTTGGGTATGATAAATGATTTTCACTGAAGTTTTAGGCTCCCATTCTATAATGTGCTTGTTTAAATACCAAATTCAGTCCTGTTATGTTTGTTTTTCCAATGGAAGTGGCTCTCAATTCACACCTTACTATTCAAATTGCTTTTTCTTTTATCTGAAGTTCTATTTAAGATTAAACAAACCAACGTGGAGTAAGACTGGTTGTCAAAAGAGGGGCCACATAAAAGCAACTACTGATGTCCGAATGGAAGGTACCTAGCCTTCATGGCTTACAGGCTATTGCCAGGATTGGCCAATGTTAGGAAGATAATATGTGAATGCTATGCTCACTGCTCTGATCTCCAATGGGGTTTTGGGAAAGAACAGAAAGCCACA
The DNA here is from genome assembly GCA_001685095.1 of Ellobius talpinus. Lineage (NCBI taxonomy): Eukaryota > Metazoa > Chordata > Mammalia > Rodentia > Cricetidae > Ellobius > Ellobius talpinus. The sequence continues at coordinate 1,804 of LOJH01062919.1, forward strand.
AGCCATAAATAATACATGGGGGGGAAGTTTTGATTTCAACTTGAATCTAGTCACACAACAGTTTCCAATTCTTACTTTTAACAATTACTAAGATATCACTAAGCTGACCCAACTGTCAAGTGAAAGGTAAAATAACTACCCTTGCATATAAAATTGTCTTGATGAATCAAGAAAGATGAGTCATTTATACAAAAGGATTAAGTGCCTTTACACAAAAGCAAAGTCACCTCTTGGTAATGAAATCAGAGATCAAGGCTCAGTTTATGTTAAATTAACATGTTAAAATGTCTGGTGGTAGAAGGCTGAACTAACATTTTACTCTTTAAGTTATACCTCCTCTTAAAATATGCAATGCTATTTATAAAAGAGCCTGTTTCTAATGCCAATTTGTGGTGCAGGCTCTAGGTAACAATCTCCCAGGTTTAAGTTTTAGGATACCAAGGCAAATTCACTCCTATTAGAACTGGCTACAGCAGGAGCAGGAGTAGCAGCTGACCTAGATAAAGGAGCAATTAAACAGATAAGCAAATGGGGATCTGCTTCGGTTAAATATTAGAGCAGCTGAGGCTTGCACTCCTACTGAAAGAAAAGATACATTAAGCCAAAGTTGTCTGCGCCAGCAATATTTGCACCCAAGGCTACTTTCTTTGTTTAATCTGGAAGATGGGGGGAAGCTATATGCTATATTGATTGCTGTCAGGGCAGGAAGGGGACTAAAGGGCTTAGTCACATGTTACAACAAGCAAGATCATAAATGACCCTGAAGTCAGCAATCTGGGATTAGCCCTTCCCCCATCCCCCATGGCGGACCAGGAGAAGGAAACACCACCCTAGAATTGCATCAGCTCTGCAGTAACATGCTGAGAGTCTCATATAATGATGCTTATACCTATTCATTACTATCACTGGAAAGTTTTGGCACAGACTTCAGAGCCTGTGTGAGTGGTGATCATCAAAGCTATGGTGAACATGTAGGAGTCAAGTGGAGTTCAACGAAAGAGGTAGAACAGAATTTCTTTCCTGGCCTTTATTTATGTCCATGCAAATCCCCAGGCATTAAGATGCAAACTAACTTAACTACCCAACCTTCAACTGTGTTTCCAAGTTGCACACTTTGTCATATATATATATATGACAAAGATAAGAAATCCACATATAAGAAAGTATAAGAAAACCACATATGCATGGTTTTCTTATACTTCAGATATAGTTAAAGTAATAATCTGTCATGATCATGTATTAATATGAATAGATTGCTTCATTCAAAAATGCACTGCATCTTTAGCCAAGCAATTTTTATTTCCAGGGTGAATAAAGACTCAATAGATTTGAAGGATAATAGAGCGTGAAATATAAAAGGTTTCTAAACCAAGAGAAGACAACATCTAAAAAACAAGGCTAACTTCCACATTCAAAGGATCTTTTCAAGCCTGGTAGTTAATGTTTAGCCACATACTATATTGTTGGAACTGCGTTTATATTGAAATTGTTCTATTGTGGGGAAAGTGATAACTTGATTTTCAGTGTCCTCCCCTTGGACTTAGTACAAAGGGATGGATTCAAAAGATAAGAAACATATTCCCCACCTTTCCCTTCTACACCAAAGGCACATGTAAGCTACAAGAAAAAGAGCAGCAGAGACAGCAATGATCCCAGGAACGGAGTCCCAGTCTTCCACTACAATACAGCTCCCCATGTAATTGAGCTGAGGCCATGTATGTGTTTTTCACCAATGGCAGTGATTTAAAAAAATGTTTGCTTCCAGGACATGGTGGTAGACACACATGGAACTGGACAGCCACATGCTTGGTGGACGACCTGCTCTGAAGGATGTATGAAATGCCAGGCAACAGTGTATGTTCACTGAATTAAACTTTAGAACAACTAGAGATCGGGGTGGGGAGTAGGGATACCACCTATTACAGTACAGCCTAACCTTGGAAAACTAAATGAGCCCTACCCTCTCAGTTAATTAAAGTCAAATTCACATGACCATCTGGCAATCAAGAAGATGTTAATGATTGGCAAGGAAGCTGGACAGGAGAACTAAGAAAAAGAAGGGCTGATTTTGGATTGCTAAGGAGGAAAGGGAATATTCCATCTAGAGGTAGCAATGAGAGCCAAATAAAAATTCTAACAATGGAATTGTCTGGATCAGGAAGTAGATTTACATGAAAGAAGCTTTTTTAGAAAACACCAGGTGTTGTGTGAGTTGGTTCATTTTCTTGCCTCTCACTAACCTACACCAGGTGTACTGCCTGGTAATCAATGCTTAGGGCATAATTCTTTCCTTGCATAACTACCCAGAAAGGAATGTAAAAGGTCTACTTAGTTTATTTCACTCTTAAAGTACAAGCCAGTGAATCACAGAATGAGGATTTATTACTATTAGTTATCTTTATTTATTTATTTCCTTTGCCTACCAAGCTCTTACCTCCACAAGCATGGAACCCAAACCTGCATAAACTTCCATACTGTTTCTAAGCCTAAGATGATAGTGATCTTCAGGACCCAGGAACCTGACTCAGGCATCTGTCTATCCCTTGAGTGGCTTATCCATCCACATATTCACACACCAAGTCTTCCCTGAGGTCAAGACATCAGCTGCATATGATTGAGCCTAATTAGAGAGATCAGCCAGATGGCAATCATCATAAATGTGATAAATGCCTTGATAAAGTTAATTATAAGATGCCAGGAAAACAGAGATAACCGGTAGACTGAGAAAGGCCAGGCATGCAGAGTACCAGAAAGTCTTCCAAGTGGGGTAATAGTTGCTCAAACTGAACAGAATGAGGAAGGAAAGATTAAAAGAGAAACAAAGAAGATATGTCAGAAAAGTAGTTGAAGAACTATGACTAGACAGAAATCCAAGGTCGGTTGGGGAAGTTAAGAGACGGTCAAAGGAGGGGCAGAAAAATGACGCAGAACTATGTGTGCTGTTGGGGGGAGTTTGGACAGAATTCTGTAGGAAATGGCAAGCACAGAAGTGAGTGGGTGATATAATAACAACGGATTCTGAAAGATGAGTTCGGAAAGTCTGTCTGAGGAATAAGATGGAACACAGAAAGCAGAACAGAATCAGTGAGGTGAGGTCTCCATCTAAATCAACACTGCAGCAGTAGGTTCTCAGCAAGATAGGAGAAGAATGAAGAACAGACGAGCAAAGAGGGCGACACACCAACTTCCACCCTGGTTTGGGTGAGCATGTGGACAAAAAGTTAAGAAAGCATGCACTGGGAAAGGGAAAGTAGCTTTTCCCTAGGTCCTGGAGGTTCCTTAACGGCAACTGGCAGATGAGATGTGAACTGAAGCTGGAGGTGTCACACATTTCAGGACACATGTCATATGTAGATGGAGCCAAGACCAATCTTCATTAGATGTGGGTTACAACTTAAGTGAGAGAAATAAGTCCGGTCTCTGAAGGCTGCCTATGGGATAATGGGGTGTGTGAGAGAGAGAGAGTTATCAAGGAGACTGGCTAACAGTTTCCCACAAGAAAGAGTGAGCGAGGCAGGGCCTGTGGTGAGATGGCCAGAGTGTGCAAGGATGTGGTCATGAGAGCAAAGCAGGGCTTCCAGAGCCTTCATTTGGACCCTGGTCTACTCTATCGTGGTGTGAACCTGTGCTTGCTCACCGCCCCACTTCCTTCTGTGCATATGACCCACTCAAGTGGAAACATCACGCTCTCCTTGCACAACTGTTCAAGGTTATTACAATATCACCATCCATATTCATCACCGTGCCCCGATGATGAATGTACAAATGTACTCTGACACATACTAACCAGCCAGAATCTCCCTGTCTCTTGAGAACATAGTTAGACAGAGCTAAGCTTTGGAACTAGAAACCTCCATAAAGTGAGAATGAGTCTCAATCCATGTTTGATGCTATGTGTGAAAATGATTACATAAACATTTAACTTTGCCTTAAATCAACACCGCTAACTCGTTTTAAATTTGCCTGTCAGGGTAATCTTCCTCAAAGTCAAGTTCACCAAGAAGCACATTCCACTCCACACAAAATTCCCACTCCAGTAAACCATGTCGCTATCTCCAAATGTACCTTGTGCTTCCTCCTTCCTTCTCTGAGCCTGTGTAGCCCTAGATACTGCAGAAGTCACCGTCAATGAATTGCCGAGCGTGCCCTCTCCAACTAGCGAAATCTCAATGAGAAACATGGCGTGCGGGGATTTTCAGCTGACCAGGGAAGAGAGCATGAGAGCAGCTTTCCCATAATGACCCAGCACAGTATCTATTCTACCACACTCACGGCAAACCTAGCAGCTCAGATTGACACTCTAGCCACAGCGGCTGCATAGACTAGTGCAAGGATGGGTGAGTTTGAAGACAGAGTGCAACATCTTCCAGTTTCTAGAGGGCACCTGCTGAGGGACAGGGGAGAAAAGTGCTGACAGTGATCACATGGAGCCCCTTCATCCTGAAGATGAGGCCTCTAAATGACAAAACTCAGTCTGAAGGAAAAGGGAAGCCTTCTAGGCAGGCCTTTCACTCCATACTCCTCATTAACTGGGAGAATTCAAGATCACTCGCTCACCCCTTCAAATTCTGAAGCAGGAAAGGACACAAAGAGAAGAGGGGAAAGTCATGGATACGGAGAATGGGGAGACAGTGGGTCAGTGTGAGGATTCAGAGAAGTGTCAGAGACTCAAAAGCCTGAGGGCATGTGCTCATGTAATGGAGTCAGAGTTAAGAAAGAAACGAAACAAAAAAAACCTTTCCCCTGCTTTATGGTAAATTGCGAAACAGAGTTTAAAGACTGCTGCTACCTTTTACTGGATGGTATCTCTGTATCTCATTATCTGGAGCCTACCAGATGTTAGCATTCCTAATTTTCAGCTGCCTCACTTTCAACTGTTTATGAGCCTGTTTTCCTCGCTTTAAAACGAGGGGCCCTAGGTCAGAAAGCATCAAAGTACTAGCTCTAAGGGCTTATATGGGGAGGACAGGTGCGGTCATTAAGAACACCTGGCCCTCATCCAGTCATTTAGGACACTGAAGTCTAAAACTACAGGTCATTTGCAAGCACCCTAGCCTATGATAAACAAATAGTGTGTTCACTGAAGAGTAAGACATGGAAGGGTGGAACAATAAAACAAGGTTTTGTTGTATCAGGTTGATGGTTGGAGAATAACAGTCATAACGTATATAATACTTCTGTTTATTCCACCTCTTTGTAAACTGTCCTGACCTTCAGACTGATGAAAATGGTAACCTTAGCGGTTTCACTTTACCTCCTTCAGCAAGCAGCAGGAGCCCTCTGAGCTTACTGGCCATGGGAAGGACTATTCTAAAAAACGGAAGGCTTTCTGTAGGATATGGCAGTACTCAGCACAGTGGGGGTACTCAGTCAAGGTCAGGATCTTTGCCAGCGGGGCTGTCCTGGCCAGGCACAGAGGATGGCGCACCGGGCCCTCTGAAGATGCCTATGAAGGAGCAGGACAGGGCTGTGCTGTGATCGCAGCCCTCTAATAGGTCTCACCTTTTCTACAACTGTTCCTTTTCTGAACTCAGCCCTGCCTGAAATCAGATATTTTCCATTCCACTCTTCTTCACATTATCCAAAATAATTCACTGTCCACCTTCTCCTCTGGGAAAATCAAAGGTTGACATGGCTACCTTTTGAACTCAAGCTGTTAAAGTTCCTTTCTTGTGTTCAAAAACTCTTCCTGATTTTGAAAGGTCTTATTGATAAAACACAGAGGAACTCAGGGGAAAAGGACAAAGAGAAAGGAGAAGAAAGAGAAAGAATAAAGAGGCCAGAAAAGAAAGAGAAGGAAGACAGCCCAAGAGGAGCAGGGAGAGGCAAAGGCTATTGAATGCATAATTTGCAACGGGCTCATACAACAAGCATAGATTGCTATTTTTAAAAACCAGCAGAGAATGTTTACATAAATCCAAAGGATATATGCTTTGTTTAATGTGGAAAATGATAATGTATTCAATTCATGAATTCCTGAATTAGTCTGTGTAATGTTTGCTTCTGGAACCAATAACGAATCTGATATAAATATTTAAAAGAAAGAAAAAGTTTAAGAGCTCAAGATAGAAGAATATTTTCCTTTTCCTTTGTTTTCATTACTGTTTGCATTGGCAGGATTCAACAATTTGGTGATATATTTAGAGGCTGAGGTAAATGAAAGGAGAGTCATGATACCATCCAAGTGTATCCTGAGGACCTCTGCTTCCAAGCACATGTAAAAGTCAAATAGATATTAAATAATTTAAAACTAAGTCATGTGGAAAAGTCACACCGATATTAAACAATTTTCTAATTGTACTGATTAATGATGTATTCAAAAAGATATGTTCCAATAAACACATATTAAGAATAAATTGGGCCTTAATTGTATTTAGCAAGTTTTATGTCCTCATTAAAAACAGAATCCCAACAACAAACATGACTTACCAATGGAATTAACTCTGCCACAACTGTCTACTCTTCCCAAACATTCTTTGTGTGCCCTTGCTCCACACTTAAAGCATAAATAGCCTTGATAAAATGTTCCCCTGCAAGGTAAAATTGGAGAATGGTGTATTAAAATGTGCTAAATGCTGCTTACGTAAAATTGTTAGTCCAAGGAATAGGAAGAAGAGGTCACCATGCTGTCCAAAGTACTGTCAGCATGGGGACAGAGGATCTCTATGAGCATCTTGAGGAAACAAAACAGGTCAAAGGCCATCTACTGTGTCTCAAATGGGAGTAACATCTCTACTTCACAACACCTTTGAGAATATGGCTGAAATGCCTGAAATACTTAGCAACTATCCCAGTTCATTTAGACTGGAAAACAGGCCTGAGAAAGCTTACCTCAGGAGCATCTGGCAGACTTTGCAGGATGTCACCCGGGTGAAGGTGTGCATCTTGAAGTCATGGAAATTGGAGTCTGCATAATCTGGCCTTATGTTAGATCTGTGAAAAGGGAAAGGTTACTTCCTAAACAAAGTTTCACAACAAAGTGGCAATCCAAGCATCAAAGAGCAAAGTTCACCAAAACTGCATTGAGAAGAGATGAAACTCAAGCTAGAAGGTGAGCCAGCCAGCGTGCACTGGCTTCCAATCCAGAAGTCTACTAGCTTCAAAGAAGCCCAGTTGTGTAGAGACCTGTGACATGGGAGATGACTGCAGCCTGACACAAGGCAGAACTGCAGGTCATAGAGGTCTCCACAGCATGCCACCTTGGTCAGCCTTCTGGGAACCAGAACCAGCTGGATATCCACGTTTGGTGCCAGTTTCTTTGCATTGCCATAAAATTATAAACTAGCTGGTGAGATGGAAGGTGAGGCACAATGCAGTGTGTTTAAAAGAGCACAGGCTATATGGGGGTCACCAGAAGAGAGTGAAGCCATCCTTACAGAGAAGGTTGACTATCCATGTATCAATCTGATACGGAAAATACTTCTCCCTTAACAATCTGCTTGCTTCACAGTCCAAACAAACCTAAACAAAATCACTTTGTGTTTGGAATTATACTTAGGGTGTATGTGCAGGCATCCAAAAACTCTCCCTTATCCTCAAAGACATTTCAGTGTACAATTAGCATGTCCCGGGGATGGAGAAAACACTTAGTATTCGTTGCTTGCTTAACTGTCACGTTAGTCCTGAATATCTGGCATAAATATCAGCACTGGCTCACAAACAAGGAAGCAATGGCTTCCCCTACAGTGATAGAAATGGCAACTACAGAGCTTCTACCCAGGTATGTGTTCTCAGCCACTAAAGCCACAGTGAGAGAAGAAAATCAGCAATATCTACATTCGAATTGCTAGGTCTTCGAGGATTAATGGGTGTGTTGGAAACAGTCAAATATAGGCATTTCTAGAGAACTGTTTGCATTGTTTTAAAATAGCACAGTAAATAAAATAAAATAAAATAAGCCTTAGATGGATATGAATTAGTGGTACCTCTAGAAAGATTATCTCTTCGGAGACATTACACACAACTTGAGAGACTGGAAGGTATGTTTGAGATTCTGATGAGCTAGGAATTCCCCTTTTATAGAATACAGCATCTCCCAAGCTCCCAGAGTCTCAGCGTAATGAAGCATAGCACAGGCATCAATCTCTGAGGTACCAGGAGAAGCCTTATGAAAAAACATTCACCAAGGCAATTGGAGTAGCAGGCAGTGATGCAGAAGTGTCAGAGAGGTCAGCCTTCCCATCCATCTGCTGAACAGGAGCTGCTGAAAAGGAAATCAAATCTGAGGGCCATCTGGGTGTTCTCTGCTATGTGCTTCTGGTGACCTTTCTTTTTAGGAAAATGTTCCAGTGCATGACAAAAAGTATGGCTATTTCCACTTTGGGGTGTGTGTGTGTGTGTGTGTGTGTGTGTGTGTGTGTGTGTGTGTG
>LOJH01062920.1:0-10793 GCA_001685095.1 Ellobius talpinus
CACACAGACAGAATATTGTATACATAATAAATAAATAAATATTAAAAAAGAGAATATATACCATATTTATCTTTCTAGGTCTAAGTTACTTCACTAAAGATGATTTTTTTTCTAGTTCCATCCATTATCCTGCAAATTTCACGGTATAACTTTTTTAAACAGCTGAGTAACACTCCATTGTATAAATGTACCACATTTTCTTTATCCATTCTTCTGTTGGGACATTTTGGTTGTTTCCAATTTCTGGCTATTACAAACAGAGCAACAATGAACATGGTTCAGCAAGTGTCCTTGTGATAGGATGAAATGTCCTTTGGGTATATGACCAAGAGTGGTGTAGCTGGATCTTGTGGTAGATCAATTCCCATCCTTCTGAGGAATTGCCACACTGATTTCCATAGTGGTTGTACAGGTTTGCACTTTTACTAGCAATGAATGATTGTTTCCCTTATTCCACATCTTCATCATGAGCTGTCAATTGTGTTATTGATCTCAGCCAATCTGACAGGTATAAAATAGAATCTCAAAGTAGTTTTGATTTGCATTTCCCTGATGACTAAGGTGTTGAACATTTGTGTTTCTTAGCCACTTGAGTTTCCTGTATTGAGAATTTTCTGTTTTGATTGTACTCCATTTTTAAATTGGATTATTTTGTATTTTGATATCTAGTTTGTTGAGTTCTTCATATATTTTGGATATTAGTCCTCTATCTGATGTGGAGTTGGTAAAAATATTTTCCTATTTTGTAGGGTGCCACTTTATCCTAAGGATGGTGTCCTTTGCCTTACAGAAGCTTTTCAGTTTCATGAAGTCCCATTTATTAATTGTTGATCTTAGTGCCTGCAATAACAGTGTTCTGTTCAGAAAGTCTCCTATACCAATGAGTTCAAGGCTATTCCCCACTTTCTCTTCTATTAGGTTCAGTGTATCTGGTTTTATGTTAAGGTCTTTGATCAATTGGGAGTTGAGTTTTGTGCAGGGTATGGATCTATTTAATCAGTCCAAATTAAAAAAAAATTTTGTAGACAATGTCTCACCTCTCACAAGGTCTTATTCCTGCCTGACCTGGAACTGGCTATGTAGGCTGGGCTTGAACTCACAGAAATCTGCCTGCCTCCGCCTCCTGAGAGCAGAATTAAAAGTGGTGGTTGCACCGCCACCACCTAACATATATGTATTAGTTTTAGAGATAAGTTTTGTTACATAGCCTAGGCTGGCCTCAGACTTAGATCCTTGTCCAAGCCCTTTGCCTATTTATGATTTTTGGTCTTGTTATTGTTGAGATGCAGGATTTCCTGATGGATCCTGAATAGTAAATACTGACCAGATAGGTAATCTGCAAATATTTTCTCCTGTTTTGTAAATTGTTTTTCAGTTTTTTTTTATTTTTATTTGTGTGGGTGGGTACAATATGTACTTACAGAGGCCAGAGGTTGATATCACATGACTTCTCTATCACTCTCCATCTTATATTTTTGAGATGTGTTCTCTCCCTGAATCTGGAGCTCACCAACTAACCTAGATTGACTGACCAGCAAGTCCTAAGGATCCTCCTGTTTCCACTCCCAGTGCTGGGATTACAGGAACAAGGCTACCATACTTAGCTTTTTATGTAGTTGCTTGGCGGCTGAACTTAGCCTCAGTTGCACAGCCAGCACTTTGCCCACAGCTTGCCAGGCCCTGTGTGCAGAAGTTTCAAAGTTTCACATGTTCTCATTTGCCTATTTTGACATTTGATTTTGTAACTGAGGAATAATGAAAATTCCAATTCCTCAGTTACTAAAGAAAGTGTTATGCTTTCTGTAGGGTTTTTAAGTCTTGATTTATTTTGAGTTTACTCTTATGTATGGGTTTGAGTTTCAACTTTATACTTTTTGTGTGTGGCAGTCCAGTTTTCCCAGCACTGTGTGTTGAACACTGACCTTCTCCGTGTATCCTTAGAGGTTTAATGAAGACCATTTAACCATATATACAAGGGTATGCCCCAGGATTTCCTCTACTGCTTTATTGTCTTGTATGTGTCTCATACCATCTTGGTGATTGGGTTGTGCATTTTAAAATAAGAAGTGTGAGACCTCCAGTTTTGTCCTTTTTCAAGGCTATTTTAGATGTTCAGAGCCCCTTGAGATTTTGTATGAATTTTTGGATTGTTTATTTTATATTTCAGGTATGGTCTTCTAATTATAAAGCTCATACTTACTTTATAGTCAAGGCTGGCCTTGAACATGATATTTCCTGCCATATCTTCCCAAATTCACAGATTATAGGTGTGTGCCAACATGCTCAACACAGAAAATTTTCTATGTTTGATTTTTTAAAAATGTTATCAGGACTTTGTTTTGTCTTAAAATAGTGTCTTCCATTGATGCCCAGGCTGGTGACAAACTCATGTGCTCATGTGATCTTCTTTTTTTTCCCCTAAGACAGGGTTTCTCTGTGTAACAGCCCTGGCTGTCCTGGAACAAGCTCTTGTAGGCCAGGCTAGTCTCAAACTCACAGAGATCTGCCTGTCTCTGCCTCCCAAGTGCTGGGATTAAAGCATGTGCCACTGCCCAGCTCTCATGTGATCCTCTTGCCCCAGATTCCCACATTGCTGGGACTATAGGTGAATGCCACCTGTCCACATTGGGATTTTGACAGGGAGTACATAAAACCTATTAGAAATATAGATAGCTGTAAGTGTAGAAGGGCAATAGGGGAGAGTGGAAAGCTGAGACTAAAGAAACATAAAAGGCTGCAATGAATCACAAGAGGAAAGACTAGATCCTGGTTACCCCAGGAGAGTGCCAAGAGCTGCCAGGTCTTTAGGGACAAGGGTCTCAGACCTGGGCCAAAGCTGTACTCTGGCCAGGAAGTATTAAGAGCTAAGGATTCCAGATGTTCTAGGCCTCCATAAGAGCTTAGCAATGTCAAGGCCTGAGGAATTTCAGGATTTCCTCGAAAGCCAGTGCCAGCCACAAAGTGAAGAGTCCTTATTTCCTGGACCCAGAAGGCTTGTACAGCTGCAGTTCTGATTCCTGCACCACTCCAGGGCACTCACTACCTGTGTTGCTCCAGTGCTTATTGCCACTGCTCACTGTTGCTGAGTGTGGAGGGAAAGAAAGTGCCAAAGATCAACAATTGAAGAGCTTCTTGCCTGACACGGTTTCATCTAAGTGGAGCAAAAGGACAGCCAGCCAGCTTGTTTGACAGTTGTGTCACTATTTCTCATTTGTATCAATGTTTGCATCATGCATTTGAGAGATCTGTTGTGAGGTCTGTTTATTATTGTTGTATCTCCTGGTGAACTGATCTTCTCATCACCATGTAATTCCCCTCCTTTGTGTCCAGTGATAGGTTTGAGGTTCAGGAGCTTCTTATTGTACCAGCCATGTCTTCTGTCATTTTTATCCTGGTATAAATTTAGGTCTAGAATGGCTCTAGCTATATCCTATTTTATCCACGAAGCATGTCTTTTAATTGGAGAATTTAATTATCTTATATTAAAAGTAGTTGCTATCACTTGGTTATTTTCTGTTTGCTTCCCCTTCTCTTGCTGCCTTCTTGAACTTTCTTAGTGATGTGTTTTAATTTCTTTTTGTATACATTCTGTAGTTTTTTGGTATAGCTACCATTACAATTACATAAACCTCTTAAAGTTATTACCGTTTGCTTTAAACTGATAAGTTTTTGATAAATTAACTCTTTTATAGCCTATTTTATATAACTTATGATACAAATTACTACTTTTTATTGCATATTCAGTAAAATAGATTTGTAGCTACTTTTTGTTCATTTTTAAAAATTTGACAACAAATTTTAAAATTATGTATGCACCCACATTACAGTACTACAGAATCCTGTGTCTGTATTTGTACACATGCCTGGGAGTTTTATATGTTTGCAAGGTTTGTGTTGCTGCTTACTGTCTGTTCAACTTGAAAGACTTCCTTTGGCATTTCTGTGGACCAGCTCTAATGTCATCTGTGTTTATCTGAGAGAAAGTCTTAACTTCCCCCTTTTGAAGACATGTAGTATTTCCATTGTATCTTTTCCTTTCATCAATTTGGATGTGTCCTCTTACCCTTCTGGCCTTCAGTGTTCCTGGTGGGAAATCATTTCATAATCTTGCAGGCTCTCTTAGCTGCTTAGTGCCCTCTCGTGATACTTTCTTGAGTTCTTGTGACTTTTGACACCTTGGTTATTGTGTATTTTAATGTAGGTCTCCTGGACTGAGTCCCAGATGGAGTTTGTCGTGGATTTGTCTGTTTATCTTCTCAGATTTGTTAGTTTTATTTCTTCCATTGAGTTTTTGGCTCTTTCCTTGTTTCTTGTACTTCTGAGATTCCCATAATGCATCTGTTGTTCTATTTGATAATTCTCTCTAAGTCCATCAAGGCTCTCTTTACCTTTTTATTTACTTACTTCCCCTCCTTAGAGACAAGGTCTCACTTTGTAGCCCAGACTGGCTTTGAACTTGTGATCCTCTTGCTTTAGCCTAATAGGCGTATGCCACTGTGTTCAACTTCTTTTCCTCTATTGGCTCAGTATTTTACTTTATTTTATTTTTTTTTATTTCAAGACAGGGTTTTTCTGTGTAGCCCTGACTGCCCTGGAACTCACTCTGTACACCAGGCTGGCCTCTGCCTCCCCTGACCCTTAAGTGTGGGGTTAAAGGCGTGTGCCACCGCACCCAGCTTCTGACTCAGTATTTCAGACACCTTGACATGGAATTTGTTGAATTCATTCTTCTGCCTGGCAAGCCTGCTTTGAACCCTTGTGGTGAAGCTTTGATTATTTGTGCATTTCTGCCTGTTGATATTCTCCTTGTGCTTGTGCAGTTCTGAGTTCTTTCAGTTGTTACCAAGTTCTTTTTCAGTTCACGGAGCATCCTTATAGTTCGGTATTGGGTATCCTTTGTCAGTTCACATACTCTTCCTCCAGGGCTGCTTCTGACATTTAATCTGTCCCTTTCACTGGGCCATGTTCCCCCAGGTTTTTTGATGTTGTTGTTGTTTATTTGTTTGTTTTGTTTTTTGTTCTCCATAGAAAAGGAGTCTGGAGCTTTTTCACCACACTGTCACACTGAGCTCTCTGTGAAGTAAGCTTTCTTTGAAGCCTAATTTAACCTTTTCCTATAATTTATGGAAAAGTGATCAACTCTGAACTCAAAAGTACAGCTTCATAATTGGACCTGAGCTCTATTCCTCAATTGTTATGAATGATAATTATGATTCATGTTTTTTGAGGATACACCATGGTGTTATGATCATTTAACATAAATCATCTCATTTAATCTTTGCAACAATTCCAGGAGGTGGATGTTGTTTATGCTTCCTTCTTGTAGAGGTAGAGCCTGGGGCAAGAAAAATGAAAACAATGGAGCAGTACATACGGTGGTACCAAGCTTGGTGTTCACTGTACTAATTGAATGTTCAGAGTTGTACAGAACTTCTGGATATTCTACACGTTTGGTATCACATTCATTCTTATTTTTTTCAGCATGTAGAGGTATTTTGCCTACATGTATGTCTATGTATCAGATGCATACAATAACCACAGAGGCCACAAATGGACATCAGATTGCCTGTAACTAAAGCTACTAATCGTTGTTGAGCGGCCATGTGGATGCTGGGAATTGAACCTGGGTCCTCTGAAAAAGCCACCTCTCCAGCCCCTTGCATTCTCCCCCCTTTTTTTTTAATTAAAAGGATTTGTATTTGTTGTGTCTGTACATATATACACATGTATATTCTAGTGTAGGTGGAGATCAGAGGACATCTTGTGGGAGATGGTTCTTGCCTTCTACTATGTGGGTCTGGGGATTGAACTCATGTCATTAGGCCTGGTGGCAAGCACCCTTACCCACTCTGCCAGAGTAATTAGGCCATCATCTTTATTGTGCTTTCTCAGGAAGTCTCAGCGATGGACAATAGAAAGAGAAGTTATTTGCTGAAGTGTAGCAAATGGCCTCTACTCTAAATAGAGTTCATGGTTTTCATGTGAAATGCACCAGCAAGGTAACTGTCCACATTTCTATCAGTATCCTGTCTCCTAAAGCCCCACCAGGAGGTACCAGCATAAATAAATACTAATTAAAGCCTTTTAGGCTTTGTTTATCCTGCCTTTCCAAACCTCCCTACTCCAAACCTCCCCACGGCCACTGTGTGTGTGTTCATGTGTTTGTTTCTGTGTGTGTGTGTGTTTGTGGATACCAGAAATCAACTTTCAGTGCCATTCACTTTGTTTTTTGAGACACCATCTCTCATAAAGTTCAGCTAGGCTGCCCGGCTAGGAAGCCTCAGTGATCCACCTGTCTCTTCTTGCCCAGTGCTGTGATGACAAAAGTGTGTCACTGCATGGGTTCTGGGATCAAACTCACATCCTTATGCATGTGTGGCAAGCACGTTACTGATTGAGCTGTCCCTGCAGCCCTCTCCAAACTTTTCTCTCCTGCAAACCAGTTCTAAAAACATGTCAGTATCTGTAGTCACAGCAACAACCACTCTTCTAGTACAGATCTTCATTAGCTTTTCAACCTGTGACAAAAAGATTCAGAACCTTCGACTTACAAAGAAGATAGATTTACTGTAACTCAGTGTCAGAGGTTTCTGTCCGTGGTCACTTGGTTGTTTGTCTTGGTTCTGATGCAACACACTACAGCATGGCAGAAGCATGGGGTAGAGAAACTGCTCACTTAGAAGCCAGAAAAACAAGAAGGTAGAGGTCAGCATCCTAATGTCCTAATGACTGGCTGGCTGGCTTCCACTAAGTTCTACCTCCTTGTATTAGTCATTTTTATTTCTGCTGTGTCAAAGTATCTGAGTAGAAGAAACTTAAGGAAGGAAGGGTTTATTCTAGCTTAAAGTCAAGGATGGTGTCCCACCACAGTGGGATGATAGCAAATGAGGAGGCAGGCTGGTCACATTGCATCTGTAGTCAGGAAGTAGAGAGTGAACAGTAAGTGAAGCCAAGCTATAATGCCTCAAGGCTTACACTACAGTGACCCACTTCATCCAGCATTCTCCTAAAGGAACTTCCTTAAACGACACCACCAGCTTGGAACCAAATGTTCAAACACATGAGCCCATGGTGTGTATGGGAGGGGGTGCATTATACATTCAAATCACAATACTAACAGTACCACTGCTACCTAAGAGCTCAAGGGGCTGGCGACCAAGCTTTCAGTATAAGCCTTTGGGGTCTGATCTTAACTTGGGAAGGTGTGAATTCTGGCTTCATCTTTGACTTGTCTCATCTGCTGAGCAGTGCATAGCCTTGCAGGTGATGTTGGTGAACTGTTTCTCAATTGATCACATACTTGCTTTACTTGCTCTCCATTTTCCCAGTTCTCCATCTATTCTGGAACTATTGTCTTGACAAATTTCAGTACATCAGGACTATAGATTGCTGACTTGATCCAATTTTATCTTCCAATGAAACTGTTTAAGTCTACTAACATTTGATTAACTCACCAGCCAAGTAATGCTCCATGTCTGACCCTGGAACAAAATGACAAAATGTGCCAAGCTTCTCCTCACAGAACTTATACTTCCTTAGCCTATAGTGCTAACTGTAGTCTTCATTTTTAAAAGAATTTTTAGAAGCATTTTTGGTCTTTGTTCTGTTCCATTCATATCTAACACTGCATGACACAATTAAATAATGAGAAAGATTACCTGAAATACATAACTGAAATTAAACTGTTTTGTCTACTGCTGCTGCTGAGGCCAAACTCCACCTTTTCTCCTCCTCCTCTTCTTCCTCCTCCTCCTACTCTTCCTCCTCCTTCTCTTCCTTCTCCTCTTCTTCCTCCTCCTCCATTTATTTTGGGAAGTTAGTTTCCCTTTATCTGGGGCCCTTTTCACAAATGATTTCTTTGTATTTTAGGATCATTCCCTGATACTTGGTCAACTGGACCCTTGTCCTGCAGATCTTGGTGCAAATGCCATTTTTTTTTCTTAATCACCTATTCTCTGTTCCTTGCTCATTTATCATCTGGCCTTTAACATTAGAATTAAATCACTAGATGGTGGTTTAATCTAGGGATTAAGGCAGACAGATTTTGTGTTTGAGGCCTGGGTTACCTAGGGATACCCTGCCCCCCCAAGCATATAACTACTACAATTCACTGCTCTGTTTGATGACTATCTAAAATGTTGTTTAGCACCAAGAGCCCTTCAAGTATTGGGTGTGCGTATCCATGTATATGCATGTGCGTGGAGCCTAGAGTTCGATGCTAAATGTCTTCCTCATTAGTATTTCCATCCAGCCTTATTTTTTGAGATAATCTATCCCAGAACCTGGAGTTTACTAATTTATCTAGACTGGTGACCAGCAAGCCTCAGTGATCTTCCTGTTTGCACCTTCTCCATGCTGGAATTGCAGGCATGCACCCCCATGCCTATACCAGCATGCCTGGCTTTGTATGTTGATGCTGAGGATCTAAATTCAGGCCCTTATGACTTGTGCAATAGCACTTTATAGACTGAGCCTTGGCTCCAGTACCTCCTTCAAGCACTTATTAAGTGAATACAAACAAAAATCTCTGGGAGAGTAACTGTTTGATAAAAGAGTCTGTTGTGGATGGGAATGCAAAAATTCTGCACTTTGAGTAGTAGTGAATTTTAAGATGTAACTATGTTTGCTTTTAGTAGAACATTTTCTTTTGGTAGCTTAAATAGATTTCCTCAAAATAGAGATATGAAATGGCTTTACTTTACATTTTTATTTTAAAGTTTATTATCACTGAAGTCCAGTTGAATTGTGTAATGTGGAATAGAATTTAGTTTACAATGTTGTAGTCATACATTCTCTGTCAATTTAAGAAAGGTTTGATTTTTAAAAATTTGTTAGAAAAAAATTAATTCATCTAGAATTCTAGTATGTTGGGTGATTTCAAGACATTATTAACCAAAGATTTCCTATCTGTGCCTAACTGTTCTACTTTCTGAAAGTTCAGATAGGACTTAAACACAAGAGTCACAGCTAGAGACCCCTCACTTTTAAAATGGGGAAGTTTGGGGATAGTGGCCCAAAACTGCAAAGGATTTTTAAAAAGCTGTATTCATATAGCAAATGTGCCTTTTTTTTTTGTAAAGGTTGTGTGTTGATCAGGGTTACTACTGCTGTGATGAAACCCATGATCATTCAACTTACAAAAGAAAGCTTTTAATTCAGGCCTTGCTTACAATTTAAGAGGGTTAGTTCATGACAGGGAGGGAGCATGATTCTGAGAGCTCACATCTGATCTGTAAGTTGTAGGCAAAGAGAGAGCCGGTGTAGGCTTGGCATGGACTTTCAGGAGTTCAGCCCCAGTGACATACTTCCTCCAACAAGGCCACACCTCTTAATCCTTCCCAAATGGTTCTTCCAACTTCAGAACAAGCAATTCAAATATATGAGCCTATGGGAGCCATTCTCATTGAAACTACCATAGGTTACATGTATATTTCTTGGGATAAGCTATAATAATCTGGTGAGTTCTGGAGCTGCCTCCTCAGGTCTTACCAGCCAGCCCTGTCAGACCTGTATATTGTGTAGTTAGAGGCCTAGGGCCTGTACTAGACCAAGTTACTTAACATAAGATAATACGTGAAGGGTTTTTGTTTTGTTTTATTATTTATTTTCATAGTAAAATTTGAGTTTTAGCTGGTTTGGTCAGGAAGGAGATTTGGCAAGCTTTTGACACATATGTACTAAAATGAGCCTACATCAATTGTGGTTACTGTGTACCATGCATTTCATCATCTTCACAGCATCCTCACAAAGTATGTGCTGTCTTCCTCACTGTAGTGTGTGGAGCTTGAGGCTTACTTAGCCTTTAAGAATAAGCCTTGAGGTTTTTCAGTAGAGAGCAATACACTAGGATTCAGAGCTCCTTCTTACTGTAACCACTGTGGAGGAAGGTAAAGCATTTTGATTTGGGACCAAGGAGAGCTGGAAATGGAGGTGCATGAAATGTGGAACCAAGTCGATGAGTTCATCATGTGAAACATCCAGGTTGTCAGGTGTGAGAGGCAGACGAGTCCAGGACAGTGAGGCGCTAGAGGTTGGCTGCTTAGCTGCAGGCTGAGACTTTTCAAGGAAAGGTACTGCATGCAGAGTGGTGCAAATGGATGGGGGAGGGAGGGTAGAAGCGCGGGGTATTAATTAGAACTAAATGAGACTAGAAAGAAGCAGGCATCTGAGGACACTCCCCAGTGCTTCCTACTCATTGGAAACACCCTGGGTCGGACCATGGTTTGGAAGTAGTATTTTTAGACATGACTCTGATTTCCATTTGTGTCTCCTGTTTCGTCTCTCCACGGAGAGTAGTGAACGTTCATTTCCGTAAATGTCAGGACTGCTTTCTTGTTTTACTTGATTGGCACATCAGACTGTTCATGTGCTCAGTTCTTATTTTGTTTCACGTACATCATGGCTGTGTGCCCACAACCTAAAAATGTGAAAGGGAAAACAGTTGCCAAGTAAAACTGGTAGGACAACAGAATTTAAAAGATTCCTCTTGGTCTCTTGTTGTGAGATTGAGCACCACAGATCAGAAATTTGCTTTCTTGGAAAACTGGTCATTTCACAGAAGAAAACATGTTGCTTCCAAAACTCACGTGTTCCTGTTACCCTAAGGTCACTTGTTTAAAATATTCTGATTTAGCTTTTGAAAATTGTCAGGGACATGGAAACATTTGTGCTAATGTTTGTGTTGTACATAGCATCCCAAATTTATTTATTTGTTTGTTTGTTTATTTTGAGAAGTCCTCGTCTGCCAGTGATTGGGGGATGAGTGCTCTGCCACAGTTGCAGGGACTGACTGC
>LOJH01062921.1:0-10793 GCA_001685095.1 Ellobius talpinus
AAAAAAAAAAAAACAACTTGAAAGCAGAGGGGATACTATTTGGGAACAGAAAGAGGGAAAGTGGGAGGGGATAAAGAGGTAGATAAGTTAATGGGGAATGAATTAGAGGAAAGTACATGATTTACGTGTAAGAGAACACTGCGATGAGACACACTGTAATGTACAAAGAATGTACATAATTGAACTGGGAAACGAGAGACACGGAGAAATCAATGAACTACTTATGAGGCACTCAAGAAGAGGAGGACCACAGATAGAATACATATCCCAGAATAGAGTAACTCCATTAAGAGTAGATATTGAAATACGGATTTTCAGAAGACTAGTAAAATTGAAGAACCATCAACTCTTTGATGGTTTTATGTTACATATCAGAGAAATCATAGGCATCGTTACAAATGTAAACTGTTAAATCCAGATAAGCAGATCTTCAGCATGTGGGTGGTCGCTGAAGTCACAGATGTGAAAAGTAAGGTCCAGCAGGAGTGAATTCAGGAGGAATTGAGGGATGAAGATGTGAGCATTCTTGGCTGCCCTCTACTTACTGGATGGTGTGAATAAAAAGGTATCCAAAATTAATTTTCAGTCGTTATTAATTTACTGTTAATAATTTTAATTATTTTTTTCTATTTTTGCTTTTAATTGAGCTGTTGCCATAGTCCCCCTAACATACTACCTTTTCAGGTCAATAGCATGCTATTTGATGCTCTGAAGAATTGATTATGTGGTGCACAACATAAAACTATGGTTTGTACCATTTCACAAATGCATGCAATATACTTGGGTTATTTGGTGATTTATTTTTACTTTGGTAAAGGTGAGCATAAAAACAAATTGAAGTTATACAGTTTTTAATGAAACACCTCAAATGCTAAGGAAAGATGGATGAACAGTAATAAAACATAAAATGTGTTTTGGCAATGATATTTAAGTAGGTATGTGATCTGAATACCTGTAGGTGGGCAGTTCTGTGCTAAACTGACTGATGCTTGATATGAAATGAAAGACTTAACTCTTTCAGTCACAGATAAAAAGCATTTTTTTCCTTGAATAGAATATGTACCATTCTGAGGACACTGAATTTAGCCTCTAAGAAGATTTATATGAAACAGATATGAGAATAGAACAAATAATTATGTTATCTGTGGTGTTAGAGAAAAAATTATCAAAATTTTCTTAAGCAGTTTCGAAGTGGATGTTTTATCATGTTATGTCATGTACCTAGAATTAAAATTATTTTACATTAAAAAGCAACATTTTTCATGCTGAATGGAAGACTCATTTTGTAATATTTATAAGGAAACTGTCAAAGTACAACCCAACTAATAAAAAGAACACATTTACAAAGGTAAAATGAAAATTATCAACATTATTTAAACTTTGAGGTGAGCATTTATGAGGCTATAATCCTCCTGAAAGATTCATTTTAATCTTAATATTTTTCTTTTTCTTACCTTCAGTTAGAATTTTAATTCTAGAAGAAATTGTTCAGAGATACAACAGCTTACAGATAATTGTTGAAAATGTTTACAAATGATTAGCATAAAGTGACCGTCATTTATGAGCAACACATGCATAACACACACACACCCCTAAAGAGAAGTTGTGAAGATTAACATAAGTAAAAATACTTGAAAGACTATCTAGCATAAATAAAATCTAGTATTTCACAGCTATTAGAGTCACTTTCTTATTAGCTTTGCTTTCCGACATAGAACTAGACAAACAAAAAACTAAAGTAACAAAGAATTATGTACATTTATTTGTTGAGTTTTACACAGCTCAGATTTCATATTCCTGGACTGTTAGCCTTCAAGCAATCAGACCAACTCACAATTATTCACTGTTACATTTTATTATGATTTTAGAAGTTTTATAAGTATTGTAAAAAGGTATGGCTTAGAAAAAACGTTAGCATGGGAATGCTCCCAGAACATTCACTAGTAATTGATAGCCATTTGGTTGGTGTCTAATTTTTCCATGCTATGAGAAATTTGAAGGAAACAATAAGAGTAAATTGGATTGGAAAATGCAGGAAAGAATAAGAAGGTAGAGATGTACTGTGCTGAGCAGCCAAAACTGTCCTAAGGAGAGGTCATATAGCTGAAGATTCATATACATGTATAATCATGGTCTCTAGGGAAACTGATAGCAGCCTCTGGGACTCATATTTTAAATGTTAGAATACCCACAGACAATGTAAGATGTTTTTGACAATGGATGAAGTTCAGGAAGTATGCTCCAAAATGAACGAAGAAATAAGTAGGCAGAATCTATTTTTTCCCTCCAGCTTCATGGGTATTTCTTTTTTCTTTTTTCTTTTTCTTTTGACTTATATTGACTTTGTTGTTAAATGCATTTTCTGCCAGTCAATATCATGTATTGAGTGCCTATTTTATATTAAGCACTACGATAGGACAGTGTAAAGAGAAAATTGCATTGATTGGCTAGAAACTCAAGCAAGTCTCACTTCTAAGATGAGAATGTTTATCATAAACAACTTGTAATATGTCAACAATAACTCTCACAAAAATAACTGCAGGGGAAATTTTTTCTCCAAAAATTCTTGTAAAATGGCAACAAATGGGAAAGTAAAGATGCTTGGTTATTAAATATATATTAACTATATTTACTTTAATCTGTAGAATTTATTAATGAACTCAGCCAGGCAGTGGTGGTGCTTACCTTTAATCCCAGCACTTGAGAGAGAGGCAGACTGATCTCTCTGAGTTTGAGAACAGCCTGGTCTACAACAACTAGAACTAATTCCAGGACAGGCACCAAGCTACGCAAAGAAATGGTATCTTGAAAAAAAATTACTAAATTCAATTTCAGGATACATTTTCACTGCTAAAAGTTATTAATGAGCCCAATAAATTTTATTTATATGGATTTTATTTTCAGTCTTTCTCATATTAGGAAATAGCTATTCATCTAAAAGTAATTGTCTTTGTTACTTTTCTATTTGTGATAAGACATTATGAGCAAGGCAACTTATAAAAGAAAGTGTTTAATTTGGGAACTTATGGTTTCAGAGGGTGAGCCATAATGGGGAGAAGGCATGGTGGCATGAACGGTTGAGAGCTAATAGCATCTTGATCTACAAGCACGAGGCAGAGAGAGCAAACTGAGAATGGCATGGGCTTTTGAAACCTCAAAGAAGAGACACCTTCCTACAAAAAGGTCACATTTCCTAATCCTTCCCAAATAATTCCACCAGCTTGGGACCAAGTATTCAAACATATGAGCCTGTGGGAGCCATTCCCATATAAACCATCAAAATAACCAACTTCTATATAATATCAATTGCATATTTTTATTTAAAATACTGTATTTACAAAATAGGTTTCATGAAAAGAGTGGGATTATTTTATACAGTACAGAGTTTAATTTCTTGTTTAAAGAATCATCTGAAATCTCATATCAATTTCTCACTTTATATGTTACTATACATTATTTTGGTTCAAATGGATTAAAAAACCATGCCACACATAAATATTTGATCTAAAGGTACTATTTAACAGCTTTTCAATTTTGTTCTTGCTGGAGGAAGGATGTCTCTAGGGGCAGGCTTTGGGGGTATAAAAGCCTTATACCATCCCTAGTGTTCTCTGTCTCTCTCGGCTTTATGCTTACAGTACAAGATGTGAACTTCCTTTTCCTGATGCCATGCTTGCTGCATGTCACCATGCTTCTGCTCTGCCATCATGAATTTTATCCCTGTGGAATCATAAACCAAGTAAACTCTCTCCCTAATGTCGCTTTGGTCAAGGTGTTTTATCACAGCAACAAAAAGTTAACAAATATAGGATGAATATTCATCTTGGATATTACACCAATGCTCATCATGTAGTAATGTAGTAGTTTATTTAGGTTCAGATGCAATAAAAATCATATCAATACATTTGTTTTAATATATACTACTTAACAACTGATCTGTAAGTGCAGGTTTCTCTCCCACTTACCAGTTCCCAAACACTCTGAGGCTTGATGTTAATTACAAACTGTTTGTCCTATTAGCTCAGGTTTATTATTAACTAGCTCTTACAGCTTAAATTAACCCATTTCTACTATTTGTATTTTACCACATAGCTGTGGCATTAATTCACATCTTGCTTCTCTGGCGGCTGCTGGCATCTCCCAGACTTCCCCTTCTTTTTCCCTTTATCTTTGCTTAGAGTTCCTGCCTGGATCTACTCTGCCTGGCTATCAGCCAAATCAGCTTCTTTATTAAACAATGGCAATAAAACATATTCACAGCATACAGAAGGGCACCCCACATCACTTACCACTGTATCTTCTACTTCGATGGATCCTTTTCCTATACACAATTTTATAACCACATCCATGTGCTATTTGGAAAATTTTTGTTGAATTATAAATCTCCCAAATAATAGTTCACTATATAACATCAAAAATTACATTTATCACTAACTACCAACCTCAAAAGAAGAATCTGTTTTAGTTATTCTGCTGTTACGGTGACAAAACACTGTAAACAAAAGCAGCTACAAAAGCAAGGTTTTCTTTGATTTTATGGCGTCAGAGGAAGCGTCCATAATGGAAGGAGACAAGGCAACAGAGCACTGCAACAGGAAGCTGAGAGATCACATCTTCAACCACAAACAAAAATAAGGGAGGGAGAACTGGAGGAGGCAAGGTTATGAACTCTCAAAGCCTACCCCCAGTGATGAACTTTCCCCAGCAAGGCTGCATCACTTCCCCAAACAGCACCACTGAGTTTTAGAATACTGGAGCCTATGAGGGACATTTCTCATTCAAACCATTACAATACTGGGGAACTGTCAAACGCTGTGGAAGATAAAAGTTTTGCAAGACTGGAACTTTCGCTTGAAAACTTGAGTTTTCTCTTTGGCAGCAATATCATCAGTGTTTTCACTAAGTGGCAGCTCGCTCTGGTCACTTCAGAGGAAATGTCCGTTGGAAACCCAAGTCTCAAAGCTGTCATCTGCGTGTCATATCTCTCAAAGGAAGCCTGAGCCCCAGGGCTAGAGAGATGGCTCAGCTGCTAAAGTGCTCGTTGTACAAGCATGAGAATCCAAGCTCAATCCTGAGCACACGTGTAAAATAACAGGCATAATAACGTATTTGTGAGTTGGTCTGATTCTTTGAAGGCTAATGATTCTTTGAAGGCTAACCAATCCAGGAATCTGAAATCTGAGCTGTGCAAAAGCCAACAAACAGATTCATAATCTCAGGACTCTGAAGACAGAGACGGTAGAACAACCAGGAACTAGCAAATTGGCACATCTGGCTGAATTAATGAACTCCAGGTTCAGTAGATATTACACTACATTGAACAGACATATATAGTAGATTCTGTTATAATTAGATATATAGAATCTAAAATGTTTTCTTTCATAGTGTAAATGTTCAGATATCTAATTTTTCATTAACTCTTATTCAATCTGATCCTTGAAAATCATCATGTTAAATAGTGAGGCTATTCTATAATATTGATAAATACAATTAATATTTAAATAAAATAATTCTGTATCTTATATGGCTAAAGCTAATTTAACTTTTGAATGGTGTTTGAATATTATATTATAAATCTAAAAATTATTAATTTTCTAATATTAAACTAAAATAGGTCTGTCAACATCAAAGACATGAAAATGAAAATATGCACATGACATAATTACAGCTTTTCAATGATGTTTTATTAGTGTGCACATCTAAAAGAATTGCATAATCGTACTCAAAAACATCAAAGAATAATCGTAATTATCTTTAAAACAACCTAGACTCCTCTGGGAAGGGAACTGCAATGAAGGGTTCTCTAGATTAAGTTGACCTTCTGACATGTCTATGGTTGGATTGCCTTTATTACATTAACTGAGGTGGGATGACCAGCCTAGTGTAAGCTGCACCATTTCATACTCAGGAGTTCCTTCTGGAAAAGCAAGCTAGCACATACTCATTGGTTTCTCTCTCCCAACTGCAGACTTGATGTGGTCAGCTACTCCAACCTCATACTACAGGGATCTCCTCACCATGATGGATTATGCCTCGAACTATGCACTAAGAAATAAACCCTTCCTTCCCTCATCCACCCAAGCCAGACTATTTCATCACAGCAAGAGGAAAGAAACTAAGACAGGTGGCAAATTTTATATCTGAAGCAAAATTTAGAAATTTAGAACAAAGAATCTACATGCATAGAGCATGAGTTCTAACGAGGCTTTAGAGCCCTCACAATGTGAGAGAATAAAGACAATGGTTCTACATTGTTCCTTTGTACTCAACACCACAGTTTCACATCTTACATACAATAAGCAAGTACCATAAAGATGACTTACGTACATACAATAAACCTATAAAAAGCCATTTTGATGTGGCTTCTATATAATGTGTTGGGGGATGACTGAAAACTAAATAGGAGAGTGTATGTATATATGTGAGTTTATGTATGTTTATCATGTACTTCTGGAGAGAAGGCTATGTGTGTAATGGGGGGGAGAAGGAATAAGATGGAGGAGAGAAAGACAGAGAGATGTACAGGAGAGAGACGCTGTATGTATCAAAGTTACAAACATTGCATCACAACAGGATTGTTTATACTTTGTTCACTCCTCGGAAGTATGAGCAAATATAATAAAATAATGTCAAAAATACTATTTAAAACTGTACTCTAGGGAATTTAGGGAATTCTAGAAACCTCACGCTTCATACAAACTAAACTATACCCATGGGCTTTATCTAAGGAAAGAATTCAACATTTGTATCATTGAATATAAGATACCCCAAAGCTAAGAACCACTGTATCTAGGTACTTATTCTTAATTAGAATTGTAGACATGCCTCAGGTCCATATTTGGTAACTGGAGTAAACTAGCAAATAATGGTTTAAGCCATATATAAGTAGCTACTCCTTAACAATTCACTAAGAAATTCTAGTCACCATGTTCCCTATAACATCCTTAAACTGCCTATGAGATTTACATTAAAATAACAAGAAAGATGCTTAGGAAAGGTTTATCGGTAAATGTCTGCGCTAAAACCTGAACAGTAGGGATGGGTGTAAATCACTTATGAAGGCGAGTAAATGCTAGTTAGGTATAAGGAGACTTTGTCATTGGTTACATGGTTTTTGCAGATAATTGAATAGTTTTATGATCACATCTCAATTTCTCAGCCCTCTGTCAAACCCTGGTTCATGACTGTGAAAACAGTACTACTCTTATGTTGGCCTCTACTTTTACAGCATCCTAGAAAGGTGACAGCCAGTAATGTCCCAGTGCCCTTTAGAGGCATAAAGGACACTGGGACATTTATTCAGTGCATAAATTTATCAATGTGTATTGTAATCACCATTGTTTATTTCGCTTCTTAGTATAATGCTTAATTTTCAACCATGAACATACCAGAGCAGCAGAATGGCATGTATGTATGACATGTACACACACATACAAGCACATGCATTACTCACTGTATCATTTTACCTCCCTGCATCAAGGGAGCTCCTAGCACAACACTTTCACTGCCACGAGCCTTTTTCTATTTCCAAGTACAAAACAATTTTTTGATTTCCAATTTTCACAAATATAGAAATATCCATAAGATGGTGCTGTATCTTTAATTTAATTTTGTCACAAACTTGCACACTGAAATGCATCTATTACAAATAAGGTTAAAAACTTGGACTAAACTTTCTCCCTTAATAAAAATCTTAAGCTGTGTAGCTGACAATGTAGAGATAATCAGAATCTTGAAAGCAACTTCTCACATTTCATATAATTGCTAAAGTATCTTTGTTCCAGATCTAGCTGCCAACAATACATTAAAAAGTAATCAAAATTCTCATTTCAACTGGCATTTTATGAATTGTAGGCACTGCTCACATACCATATTAAACAAGAAATGTGCTTGAATTTTATACAGCATCAATTTCTATCATGGTCAATAGTAGTCTCGAAAAGCCCTTTGAATTCCCAGTTTGACTGGGAATTAGAAATGACACTGTACGCAAATTTTTTTCTTTTAAGTGTTGAAGACTTCTATAATTATTAACTCAATAAAATATAATAACTAGTAAAATTACTTTTTCAGTTAAGGAAATGTAACTTAATATGCTAATTGTAGTCTGATATAGGGTGATGCCATCATAAATAATTCTTAATTTCCTATTACTGCAAACAGATTTTGTAAGTAGAATATTTAAGATGGCTATTATTCTGTTATTTTTAAGATAAATACTTTTATGTCAAAGGAATAAAAAGCTTTTGTCAATATGTGACAAGGGGAAGCTTGTTCATAAAAGGCAGAATTAGAGGTCATGACAGACAGTGACAGCCACAGAGACATAGCCAAAGGAAGAACCAAATCCTATCAATAAATACACGGAAATCTCAATTCAGTCGTTTACTGTAGTGAGGCATATTTAACTTCATGGGTCCTTTTTCCACTTATTTTCTCATTTCTCTCTTTGGACATTGCCTGCTTCTGAGTGATGCTATCATTATGTCTCTTGTACATAATAATACTATAATTGTGTAAGAAATTGGATAGATATTTGTAGGCATGCTAAAGCATACTTTACAAAAAAAATCCTGTACAACATATTTCAAGGTAGAAAAACCTAATGAATATTTATTGTTAGTAAGCTCCGTATTTATTCTAGCTTTTCTGTCAGCAATATGCTTGCCTTTTAAAAATTATAAAATGATTCTAAGAAACATTTCCTAGGACTAGGATTAGTCTTTTCTGAATGCTAGCATAAATTTTTATTGTTCAAATGGCGATGAAATGTTTAAATAGTGTTTAAGTAAATAAAAAGCAAATTATATTAATTTGATGAAATAAATCATTGAAATAAAGAAACTAGAACCTGGGAGTTGGGGTGTAACTCAGTAGTAGATTACCTACCTAACTTGTGCACAGCTCTTAGTTTGATTGTCAGCAGAAAAACTAAAACAGAAGGAAGGAAACTAAAGTCGAGTAATTTTATTGTCAACCATTTTCATTAGGATAATCCATCAGTCTTTTAGCTGCTTATTTTCCACTCACTTGACATTGTTGATAGCATAATAAATATTTTCATGTATAATACCTTCCTAAGGCCACTTTCAATAGCAGTTTTGTATATCCAGTGGAGAATTAGTTTCATAAGATATATATTATATATATATTAAAAAGAAGAGAAATTACTCATGAACTGTGTTTGTGCATTCATTTTTTTAAAATGCAGAGCTGTTCCACAAATCTGAAGATATAAGATGGCTGTTCAGGAAGAGGAAAGGGGTCAGCCTAAAGATTAAAGGCCCCAAAGCACAGGGTTTAGCAGCATAAAATCTGGTGTCAATCAAAAGATCATGAAGAATGATTTTAAAAAAAAAAGCAACAAGAGACATGGGGTATTTTTATAGAAATTCCCCTTGCTTAATTGATTCAGTAGCTATTTATGAGACATTCACTTAGAGTCTGGCATTCTGGCATATGTAAGGAATTGAGTAATAAGCAAAATAGACACACACCCCCACGAAACAAAGTTTAGAGGAGAAAATATATGTTATAGCTAAACCCACTCGAAGCCATAACACATGCTAAGACAATTGCAAAGTAAGAATTTCTGGGTGTAATGCAGTCTGGCAGAGAGATGAAGAAAGTAAGTGGCCCCTAACAGACATCTCACTGGGGTAAACTTTATAGTATGTCTTGGATTTGCTTCAAAATTATGGAGCAGGGGTGGCGTGGGTAGTGCTTTGGATAAAATAAGATTAGTCATATGTTGTAATGAGTGCGATGATTTCAACAATAAAAGCATATGTACAAACATACACACACACAAACACACACATCCACACAAAGCAG
The DNA here is from genome assembly GCA_001685095.1 of Ellobius talpinus. Lineage (NCBI taxonomy): Eukaryota > Metazoa > Chordata > Mammalia > Rodentia > Cricetidae > Ellobius > Ellobius talpinus. Next base: position 9,835 of record LOJH01062921.1, read on the forward strand.
GGGTGGAGGTTATGCAGAAGGCAGAACAAGTCTGAAATCCCCTGAGTGAGGAGGAGCTAGATGTGTTCTCAGTTCCTGAAAGACAGAAGGAGTAGACTGAGAATTGAGAAAATAAAGGTGTTCAGGGGCCGTATGAGCCTAGTAAAACTAAGCCCTTTATCCTAAGATCAATGGTGACTATTAAACATCAGAGTCATACTTTTTAAATTTTATGATAAAATCACTCAGGTCCTACGGTAGAGTTAAAGCAACAAAATGGGGGCAGGTAAACAAAATGGAAGAAATGAAATGATTGAAAAATAATAACACATTGTTTGAATTAAACACACCAATGAAGAAGTGTATTGTACCTCCACACACAGAAGCACACATATTACACACACACACACACACAATAAAATTAGGCAAAAGTTAGAAGACAATGATAAGATTCCAACCAGCATTTCAAACCTGCAAAATTTGGTACTTGGACTGTTCCTAATTAAAAACAAATAAATAAAACTCTGTTTACATATCATTTCAAAAATAACACATTTTGGTCTTGGCATCTCATTACCACCATGAAATTTTAAGCAGCACATGCTTTGTCTCATTTAAACACAAAGTGCCTCTGATGGCAGGAGATTCTTTCCATTAGCTGTGCTCTCCTCTGCAGTGTGGCGGCCACAGCACCAGGAAAACTTTGGTGAGGAGGATGAAACAGCAGCAATCCCCTCATTCTGCTAAGAAATCCAGGATAAGAATTACACTTGTATAATCTTACTAATTAGTTATTTTTTGTGATCATATAGATTTTCCAAGTCAGGAACCATAAATATACAGACAAATACAATAGATATTCAAAAGATAAAGTTTGAGAAATTGTTAAAATAAAAATCTATACCAAAACTAGTTAAAATTGAACTTTTTTGGTAGTTCTATAATTTGTCTTTAAGTATTTTAAAATTATTGATTTTTTT
>LOJH01062923.1:0-10793 GCA_001685095.1 Ellobius talpinus
AAATTTCCTGCTTCATGGAAAAGTCTGCTGGATACTGTGGGCCTGTGGGCTGAATATGGATGCCCCAGTGGTACAGAAGAAGTTTGGATGACTATCTAGGCATAACATTCAATATGTTTCTGTCCATTCTAGAATTTTGGAAGTAGCTTACAATGAACTTATTAATTACTTAGGTAATATTATATCTTTCTGAAATCTTTGATGCAGTTGAAGAATATGTACTTATAATTATAGTTTTCCTTAGTTATGATAAAGATAAAGTAGATATAAATATTATAACTGTAATTCTTGCTTGATACCTGTTTGTTATATGCAATTTTACTATGTTAAAGTTAAAATCTTTCCTTTTTATTTAAACAGAAAAGGGGAGGTGATGTGGGATTTTCCTCTATATGATATGATTGCTATTGATAAATAAAGCAACTGCTTTGGGCCTATAGCAGAACTATAGGGGAACAGAGCTAGACAGGGAAAACTAAGCTGAGTGCTGGGATAAAGGAGGCAGAGTTGGGGAGAAGCCATTTAGCCTGCCCGAGACAGATGCTGGGAAATTTACCCGGTAAGCCTCAGCCACGTGGTGATACAGACTAATAGAAATGGGGAGATAGCCAATAAGAACCTAGAGCTAATGGGTCAAGCAGTAATTTAATTAATAATTTTTTGCATGGTTATTTTGGGGCTGAACAGCCAGGAACTAACTAGCAGCTTCCCCTCCTCCAACACTTGTCCTATATAGTTATGACTTCAGGACGTCATGTTCTGTAAATGCACCATTGACTGAGGACGTGTTTGACTTTATTTTGGGCTAACTAAAACAAACATCAGGCCCTTTACATGTTTTAGTGGACACTTCCCTTGTATAGGTACAAGATCCCTTTCTGATCTGCTATCACATGGCTCAGACACTGCAGGGAAATGCAGACAGCTGTGGGAAGCTATCAGCAATATAAGACTGGAGATAAGAAATATTCTGTATTTCTCACATGATACATAGAGAACTTAAGATGCAGAAAAGGAGATGCCCATTTAAAAACACATGATAGGTGTGTTTTCCCATTCAGCAAAGATTTCTACTATTTATCTGTCATTTCCAATGTAGCCTTTACTTACCTCAGCTTGCTGGGATTTTTTTTCTCAAGGCTCTATGTATTGTTGCTAGAAGATGATGCCAGTGGGACTGTTACCATGGCAACTGTTTCCAAAGTAGTTTTTTACATGGGCAGAAAACTGTAAGAGATCTTAGAGATTATTTGTGCAAATGTCTGTTGCCAACATACATGGGTATTTTCATCTGTAGTACTGAATTATATGGGGCCCTTGGGTAGATGACTGCAGGCAGATAAATATATCTCCCTTCTAAGGTAAACCTCAGAAAATCATTGAAAAAAGCAGTAGTGATATTACCAGTATTTTTTAATGTTAGGTTATTTGTAATGTTTAGTGATAAGATAACTTCCCAATGATTATCTTCTTCAAAGTTTAATTTTGTGGTGCTCAGTGTTACATGCCAACCATATTTCCAGCTCTCAAGGGCATGTATAGAGGTCAGAGGACCATGTTTGGGAATCTATCACTCTTCTACCATGTGGGTCATGGAGATCAAACTCAGGTCATCAGTCTTGGCAGCAAGATCCTTTACCATGAATTGTCTTGCTAGACACTTTAACTGTTTTCTGCATTTAGCATAGTTGAATACAATGAAACAGTTGGCATTGTTGAGGAAAGTTAGAGAAGAAACATTTTCCTTCTGAGTACCATGATTTAGGACTTAGGGATGTGTATATCTTTTTACATGTGTGACTTTAAAATCAGCAAGAAATGGTACATAAGAGGGTAGCTTGCCTTCATTTTAATACATGTTGATAATTACTAAAATTGATGATTTTCTAAATTAGTTATTCTTCTTGTCACTGAGAGAAAATGCTTGGCAGAAGCAACTCTGTGGAGGAACATTTGTTTTAGTTCATAATTTGAGAGGAGAGGAATAGCAGAGCAGTGGAAATGGGTACTGGCTCTGTCAGGGGAAGTATGAAGTAGCTTGTCACATCTTGTTGTATCTTCAGGAAGCAGAGAAATATCTGGGTTGGAAGCAGGGCTCAACTATAAACCCCAAGCTTTTCCCCACAATAATGAATTTCCTCTGGTTAGGCTATACTTCCCCAATATACCATAAGTTTCCAAGTCAGTATAACTAGCTGGGACTAAATCTTTAAACATGCCATGCTCGGGCAGACATTTCATGTTCAAACCATATCATCCCTAGTAGATGCAGGTATAAAATATGTGGCCATCATCTACCACCTAACAAACAAATGTCTTAACTACAGGTTCAAATAGAGCCTTTGGCTCTTTAGCATTTTTCCTCAGACTCAAAGGTAACATGAAGTCATGCCATAAAAAGACTTTGTATGGCTGTTTGGTCCTCAGAGGCTATCTCTCCTCTCCTCTCCTCTCCTCTCCTCTCCTCTTCTCTCCTATTTTCCTCTTTTCCTTCCCCTTCTTTTACTCTCCCCTCCCCTCCATTCCTTTCTTCTCTGATGTTAGAAGCAGCATGATTATCCAGTGGGTTTTCTGTTGGACAGTGGAGGACCAAGCCCAGAGAAAAGCTCTGAATAACAACTGGGGATGTTCACAAGAACCACTGCCAATGTTCTCTGTCCTTTGCAGACAATAGCAAGAAGCCAAGATCTTTTCTTAATGAAAGGACTTTTTAAACTAAGTCATGTACATATATGTCATTTTAAAAAATCAATGTGTATATATGTATATATGAATATGTATTTATTTAAACTAGATCATAATAATTTTATGCATTTAATTGTTCATATAATCATCTCTATATTATTCTCCAGAGAGACTTTATCTATAAAATGTCATAGTGTCTATATCAAAAATAATTATTTTATCATATTTCTGACCAACAACACTTAGTTTCTTTCATAACAATAGTTTGGTTGTTATAATAAACCAATATTTATTATAAAATGATAGCATCATGACATAATTAATGAATTATGTCAACCTGTGATTTTAATGGCTCCTTTGCCACAGTTATACTTATAAATTTACCCTAAATTTGGAAAATTATGATGGCAATAGTTAATCTTTTACAGATATTTCACAGCTAGCAATACAATACCTTTAAAGACCTACATCAGGATTTGAATGAGTTTGCTGACCTAACATTTAGTAGGAAGTCATTTCTCATAACTTACCTCACTTATTACCAAATCTATTAGCAAACCTGATCTTCCATCATGGTGAGGTGCTGGCCTCCTAACATCTACTCTCTGGGGAGTGAATAAAAGAACAGAGTCCTTTACATATTAAAGGTTTTAGATAAAGCTTTGGAAACTCAGAACTCATTGAAAGGTGGTGGCTGTCAAGGAGCAGACACAGAGAATAAGATGTCACAGAGGAAGGTACCCAAGGAGCCCTATTCTTGATGGAACTGACTTTGTTAGTCCTCACAAACTTTGTAAATCGGGATGAATGGAATGTGTTCTAAATGTTTTTTACTTGTATGTTAAAGGAAATGTTGAAGCCGGGAAGTTTTAGACTTGGCTGTGAATGTTTTGGTTACAAAAATATATCTGTGTTGGGTTCTTGGCCTGTCATCACTTTCTCTGCGGATTTCAGGTTCAGTGACTTGGCAGGAGAAAAGCAGCATTACCTACTGCAGGTGTTTGCCAAGGCAGGTGTATGCAGAGGCCAGCAGGTGTGCAAGAAACTCAGCTGAGATTGATAAGGAAAGGCTTCAGCATCCTGGGGACAGAGGTTACAGCTTCTGTTAAGCAGCTGAGAATGCAGAGAGCTCACAGGTTCCTTCTAAGGGAGATATGTTTTGTGCTTCTAGAAGAATGTTCTCATGGAATGTGAGGATGAGATTAGCAATACAGTCTTTGAAGGTAAGACCATGAGTCCAGGTTTTTATGAGAAGTTTACCAGATAAATTTTTTATTAAAATAATTTTTTCATTTTGCATACCAATATAAGTTCCCCTCCCTCCTCTTCTCCATTCCCCCTTCCCCCTAACCCCCTCCACTCCTCAGAGGATAAGGTCTCCATTGGTGAGTCAACAAAATCTGGCATAACATCAAGGCTGAGCAAGGTATCCCACCATAGGGAATGGGCTCCAAAAAGCCAGTTCATGAATCCAGGATAAGTCCTGGTCCCACTGCCAGGGTCTCCAACCCAATAACATAAAGCCACATAACTGTCACTCACATTCAGAGAGCCTAGTTTAGTCTCATGCAGGTTCCGGAGTCTGTGGGCTCTAGCTAGCTCAGGTCAGCTGTCTCTCTGGTTTTTCAACATCGTGCTTTTGACCCCTCCTTGCTCATTTGATCCCACCTCCCTCCCTTCAACTGAACTCCCAGAGTTGTGGATTGCTGCATCTGCTTCCACCAGTTACTGGATGTAGGTTCTATGATGACAATTAGGGTAGTCACTAATCTAATTAAAGGGGAAGACCAGTTCAGGCACCTTTCCACTATTGTGAGGAGTCTTATCTGGGGGTCATTCTTTAGGATTCCTGGGCATTTCCCAAGCACCAGGTTTCTCCTCAAACCCATAATGGCTTCTTCTATTAAGATTTTTTTTTCGTTGATCTCCCTCTCTCTGTCTCCCACAATTGGGTTATCTTGATCCATCATGTTCCCATCCCCCATCCTCTCCCTTCTATTCCTCCTCCCAGTTTACCCAGGAGATCTTAACCACTTCTCCTTCCTGGGGCCCAATTTTTTATAACTTAAATAACTACACAAGTTTATATTAATTAATTTATCCTTTGGCCATCCATCTGTGTGTACAATGAATTTTATTATTATTATTATCACTTCTACTCTTTCTATCTCTGGCCCATCTTTGTCACTCGACATCTCCTGAAATTCCCTTTCTTATACCCATGGATTTTTGTTATGTTGTGAGTCACACCATTTAACTAGGGTCACCTGCTAGTATAGGTTTGAAACTCTGCAGTGATTTTGAATGGGTACATCAGTGTGTACAGAGCTGAGGATGGCTCTGCCTCCAGCAAAACCCATGAGTAATCCACATTTCAGTAAGGATGGATATGGCTTGTGAGCCTTTCACCATCCATGACTGTAGATATGTTCAGTCTTGTGTAGGCCCAGTGTTCATAACTGATTTAACTGTAAGAAGCAAAATAATGGTAAAAAGAGAAGGGGGTAAAAATGAGAAAAAGCATAGTGTCTGTCCAAGAAAACTCTTTGAATTGCACTCCACTTTGGGAGTTCTTGTCTGAGTCCACACAGCACACTTCCCAGCTAAGGTAGGGCGGCCCATGCTAATTCACTTACAGTGTCACAATATGACTAAGTATTTGAACAGTAATTGGTAGGTAATGAAGTTGAACCTTACTCCTGCATAATTTTTGTGTGGACCTGACTGTTTTGACGTAGCCCAGATGGCTATAGAGTATTATTGAAACAAAGTAAATAAGCCATGAAAGTCAATTATTTTTAACCTTGCACTCTACCACTTAAGCCAATGTACCAAGAGATGGCAAATACTTATCATCCCATGTGGCGGGGTTAGTGATTGCCTGATGGCAAGATTTTCATAGAATTCCATTTGATAAGCCTATGCTTATCATTTAGGAAAATTCTTTTCTTGTGGGGGTTCTACATAATATCAGCTCTTTTCCATTACCAATAAAGTATTTATCCTTCCTTTATAATATACAGAAATGCTATTGGTTGACATTTGTCTTTGTTACATTTCCCAACATACTTTTCTCCCTAACTCTGGCTTGCTTTCTCAGAAATTTGAACTGGATTTTAAGTATTTTTAGCAGAAGAGTTCATCACTCTCTGAGATCTAAAATTGACTCTGTGCTGAGCCACATATGCACACTCTCACAATTACACATGGACTCTTCCAAGCAAGGCTGTCTTAAGTAATTAAAGGTACTGTGTATCAAGTGTTAATTTCAAAATCACTGTGCTTTTCTAAATGGTGCACAATTATTAGGCAAACAGCACAATTATCATTAAACTATGAGGATGTCCTTCAACCATGAGCTTTAACAGTTTATTTTCAGGCCTCCATTTGTTTAATTATGCATATATCTTCATTTACCATATACACAGATGAGTGAGTATTTGCCATGTAATGAAGGTTATCCATGTGCATTCAGGGAAGTCTAATATCTGGATTCAGTCTTTTCTCAGAGACATTTGCTTATTTATTTTCAGTCTAATAATAGAAACATTATTTTAATGGAAAGCTTAGGATCTGTCATTTGTTATAGCCATACCTTGCAGGAAGAGAAAAATACCTACAGCTGTATATACTGTAAATTAGGAGCCTGAAATTCCAGGATGCAAAGTAAACCAGACTGCTAAAAAATAAAATTAAAGAAGAAAACTATAATTTTTCCATTCTAGAATATTTTACTCTCAGATAGGTTGTCACTGTCTGTCACAGGTGTTAGGAGGGTGATGGACAACCTGAAAGTGTATGAATGGATGTGTAGACCTGGGACCACTGCTACTTTCTTCCAGAAACCTTACTATGTGCTTTCAGCACAAGAGATTTTACAGGGATGTTTCACAGTAAAATTTTAATAAACAACTCTTTGTCAGACTTGATTGAGTGTCTTTAAGAGAAATAACTATTTCAGCATTTGAACATAGTATATAATTTGAGAAACTGAGTGAACATGCATTATTCCTAATAAGAATTAGAAGCATCTGAGTTTTCAAGTATTTTTTAGGTTTTCTGTCACATGGCCTAAAGCATGTATATAAATAGTATTAGTATTTGCTTGCATAGAATACCTATGCATAAAATATTTTACTCTCAGATAGGTTGTCACTGTCTGTCCCAGATGTTAGGAGGCTGATGGACAACCTGAGTGTATGAATGGATGTGTAATACAAGGAATACAAGGAATTGAAACCCTGGGCTTACTGATAGAGCCCTCAATGACACTCTAAAGTGTACCTTGGAAAACCCATAAGGTTTGTTTAAACACTGCTGATTTCAGGGTTCTATCGTGATGGTTGTTGATTCAGTTGGTCTATAGGTGTGGGTTAAGAATTTCACTATAATCAAGGTTCCTAGTATGCCTGATGCTGTCAGTTTATACATTACAGTAAGAAACCCTTGGATCCAGAACAAGACATTTTTACTTTTATAGATTACCATTCTTTTCTGAACAACCAGTATATAAAGAATAGATTTTGAGCTTCATACACTGAACTCTAACTATAATATGCTTATTTGAAACACTTATCTTGGAAAATGGTTCAAAAAAAGAACAAAAGTGAGGCTTTGGATATAAAAGGCAGCTCATTTTAGACATACATGACAGAAGTTTTAAAATAACTTCGTGTTGTTTAATTATTGGTACACTAAAATTATGTATTGCAATAATAGCCATTGCATGCAGTATGATTATTTTAAATTATTGGTGATATGAACACAATTTTATGACCACATAAAAAAGAAAATTTCTTTATCAGGGGCTATTAAAAGTAGTACTATCCTATAAATATTTTGGCTTTAATGGAAGTAATTTTATACCTATTAAACTTTTACTTGGCCCCAGGTTTGATCTGATGACTATGTACAAAAGTTCAAAGGGTGCTGCTTCCAATGCATATGATTCATCACTAAAGTCAAGGTTGATGTTTTTCTAACTGTTTGTAGTGCAGACTCAATGCTTTTACATATCTGCAGTGTCTGGTCTTACTGTGTGCAGACCATAGACACTGCTAGCCAACATCACCATTGTTCGTACTGGGACTATTGCTTTCAGTTTCTGTGTACATGTGTGTTTCCTTTTCTCAACTGGGAAACACTGCTTCTTTAGTTTGTAGCTGTGTATCAATCACAGGCCCTTTAAGGCAGGGATTACATATATTGTTTTCTTAGGGCCATTCTGAGTGTATCAAAGTGTTTAATTTAATTCAAGATATCAGATATTGAAGACATACCAGATTTAGCCATTGTGTGTTTCAAACAAATTATAAGCTCCAGTAGGCAACCCTAGGTCATAGTTTTCCCGTTCTGATTTGCTACAAGCAGTGGTATTTAAAGTAGGACAACATGGGCAAAAACATTCTAGCATCTTGAAAACCAGGCATAGGGGTATGCCTGGTTCACTCCCAACCCTTATACTTAACTACTGACCATGCTTTCATATATTCAACTTCCAGGAATGCAACAACATGTTGGAAATGTATTTATTTTCATATTTTCAATATTAACTGGAGACTTGTTGAAACTCTGCAATCATAATAAGAAAAATATGACAGGAAGTATGATTTTTCTTGACCATTTCTTTCCCTCCAGGGCCTAGGAAACCACCCAGTAATCACAAAAGATAGACAGATATCCACAGGCTATTAATTTGTCATATATAAGTGGGCATTACAATAAGGATCTCTAATAAGTTGTAAGAATCTCTATTAATTCTTGATTATTTTTCCTGGTCTTTAGAGATATATTAATTATGTTATCTAGTTCTTTCTCATAATAATCTACAAATGAATCACTATGGGTATCTAATAGATGTTGGAATCCAGTTATAAAAGGTTAAATCACTTGCCTAGAGTCATGAACAATTAAAAGGAAAACTTGGGATTTAGGACAGAGTTGAACTTCAAAGTTTGGTTTTTTTTAACCTTCTACTGTGCTAATCATATAATTGAGTAATTATCTTTAAATATACATATATGTAACAAAAATAATTTTAAAAGTAGAAGCTGTGTATTTGAAAAAGATCAAGTAGGTGTTATATAGGAGGACTTGGAGAGTGTAAAGGGAAGGGGGAGATGTAAGTATTCTGTATATGTGGCATGCGTGTGTGTGTGTGCGTGTGATATGTGATATATAGGTAGATGTCTGACATAGTGTATGTGTGGAGGTCTGAAGATGACTTTGGGAGTCAACTCAGCTCTTCCACTCTGATTTCTGGGGAATATGCAGAACATCAGGCTTGTGCAGCAAGGAGTCTACCTAAAATATCTCACAGGTACTTGAATAGGCACTTTAGGATTTATTTATTTTAATACTCTTACTCTTTATTATACCTTCACTTTTAGCCATTTAAATGTATTTCTTTCTAATTACATGGGTTGCTGCTGATGTAAACCTTCTTAATTTTAAAGTTATAACAATTAGGTAAAAACTGTTTACCTTGATCTCTATTCTACATGTGTGCATGTATGTAGTTTATAACACCTCTATAATTCCAGCAGCATTATATAAAAGGGAACAATACTCTTGACTTCCAAATGTATTTTTTCTGCTTCTTTTGTCTGAGCTGGCTCTACTGATTTTAGGTTTATTCTTTGTAAATAAAAGCAATAGCTATTTCTTTTTTGGATGTGTGCCTCTTTCATATTAATGGCTGAGATCCAGTTTTAGTATGTGAAAAGTACCATTCAAGTATCACTTCCAATTATATCATAGGTTTGATTGATTTTTTAGAATTTCAACCTTATCTAAAAATTTTCAGCCTGCATGATGTACTCTTTCTTCCATTTTAGACTTTCTATAAGTACTTGCAGTTCAACATCCCAAATTCAGTTCATGCTTGCTAATTTCATTTCCTAAGTCAAAGAACATCACATTTACTCTAACTAAAAGCAACTGAATCATCTCTTTCATTCTTTCATCCAAGATGTATTTTTCTTTAAATTTTTATACAATACCAAGCTATATAATTTCTCTTAAAAATACAAAACAAAAATTGAGACAAATTAGCCAAAAAATAACCCACCAAAAATAACAAAAACAAAACAAAAGTAAAACACAGTTTATTTTGAGATGGTCAATAACCCCTGACCATGGTGCCTTCCCTGGACTGAGGTTGAAGTGCCTAGTGATACTCCATTGCAGAAATCTGATTTTCTGTTTCACAGAAGTTATCAATTTTAAATAACTTTGTGGTCCACATTAGAACCCCAGATATGTTCTCCATCTCAGTGCTGGAACCCTGTCTGGCCTGAATGTGTGCAGGTCATGTGCATAATGCTACAATCTCTCCCAGTGAGCATGTGAATCAGCAGTATTTTGTCAGGAAGACTAACTGTAGAATGGAGGAAAATTATCAATTACATATTTGATAGAGTTAGTATAATGAGCATAGTAAAAATTGCCTTTTAGACATGTAAAAATAGTTCAGTCAAGATCCTCACTACATCCAAGAATAAACCTGACAACCTGAACTCGGACTCAGTGACAACATTCACTCAAGATAATCAAACAAAGTCCTAGAACTCCATGATGTCCACTAGACAACATCTAAACAAAGACCAAGAGCAATGCTCTACTCTGCACTTCTGGAGAGATGCCACTTTGATCTGTCCTGTGACTAGAGAGTCTCCAACAGAATCCAGAACCTCAGCCAAAAGACTTCTAATAGAGACTTTTCCTGACATTCAGTTAAGACAGGCAACACATGTGTGTAGACTTGGGGAGATAGGCTTAGGACAATAGTAAAGAATTTAAAGTGTGAACCTTGTACCTCAACATAATAAAATATAAATTTTGTTATACTAACTACATGGTGTAGGAGGATCTTCCATCTATCTGTTACTTTCATTGGTCAAATAAAGAGACTGCCTTGGTTTTTGATAGGACAGGAGCTCAGATAGGCAGAGTAGACTGAACAGAATGCTGGGAGAAAGAAAGCAGATTCAGGCAGATGCCATGAAGCTCCGGCCCAAGATGGACGTGGGTTAGAATCTTCACGGTATGCCACAACCCCATGGTGATATACAGATTACTAGATATGGGTTAATTAAGATGTGAGAGTT
>LOJH01062928.1:0-10792 GCA_001685095.1 Ellobius talpinus
CATACACACAGACAAAATATTGTATACATAATAAATAAATATTTTTTAAAAATAAAATTGCCTGGAACTTCTCAAACTAACTGAGCACATTTATTCAAATTGCTAGCATGAACCTGGGTTCAGGGACACCTGAATCTCTCCAATCCAAACCCTCTCTGTCTTCCATCTACGCATAAAATATTGCCACAGAAATAATGTGGATCAAAGAAAGACCCTTCCCAATGTAAATTCATCCTGGGTATACTTCCTTTTATTGTTTTATTATTTTACATTTCAGAGTAGAGGATGCTCTACTGTTTCAATGTCTTCTAAGCCTAAGTATATGAACAGACTTCCACATAGATCCCCTGACTCTTCTTCAGCATTGTGCTATGTTACTCATGACTTCCACATCAAGACATTAAATTTCAGATATTTCCTCCATCTCCAGTGTCCTAACTGTTCTGATTTTCATCAGAGTATTTCAGAGAATACCCAAATTTTGGGACTATCTTTTAAAATGTTCTAGTCTAATCTTTGACTTAAAAACAAAACAAAAATCTAGAAAGAAGGTGCAGAAGGAGAGATGGGTGAGGGCAGAGGAGAATAAAATGACATTCAATGCGGAAAAATTAGAAACCTGTGGGAAATTAATAGTGACAACACATTGCCCCCTGTTCCTCAGACCACCATGACTCCCAGCCATCTGTAACACCAGTTCCCGGGGACTCAAACACTGGTCCCCAAGGACTCGGTGCCCGTTCTTGACCTTCTCCAGCAGCAGCACACGTGAAAGGCACACAAATGCACAAGGAGGCAAAGCACTCACTCACATAAAATAAATACATCTAAAAGCTCAAATCCTCTCTTGTGAGACAATTCATTCACAATTGGGCCACAGGTTTTGTGAAACAGCCTTCCGTGTTAGCCCCTGCTCAACAGCTCTTGGGAAAGTATTGCAGAACTTTTAGCAGTATCTATGTTTAACTGTGGTGAAATCTCCTTGAGGGAGTCTGTCTAGGCTTTGTGATGCTCTTTGTCTTGCTCTCAGCACTCAGTGTGATGAGAAGTATAGAGCCAAAGCTAATGGAGGATGGCAGAATTAAATTTTCTTTGTGAATTTTAATATCTAATTAAAATATTTATTTTTAAGATACTTATTTTTGAGTGAAGGTCTCATTACGCTTTATCTCAGGCTGGCCTAGCATTCAGGAACCTTCTATCTGGGGCTCAAGCATCAGGTGCCATCTCACTGCACATTTGTGTTTTCGTTTGAAAAATTATTCAGTTTGAAAAACAAGCAGTGTAAAAGCAGGGAGTCTTTCCGCGGAACTGCACTTCCACGCTTTTCCTGGAGCTGGATGAGGGGCCACAGATATGTGAATCGGGGGTTCGGGGCTTCCCACGGCTCTAGAGGGTGAGCATTAATAAGCCACAGACAGTAATAGCAGTCTCTCCTGCCTTCTCATGGGAGTCCAGCTGCCTTAACACCTGGCCATTTATGGATTATCTTCTGGGTCTCAACTGGTGCCCAGATGGAGAAATTTTGCCCCCAGAGTCACTATAGATATTGGGTGAAAATAAAAGATAAAAAATCAGGGGTGGGAGGTGGAGATGGAGGGGGGAACACAGAAGAAAAGGTCCACATGGGCTAATTTCTCTTTGTTTTCAGTCTTTTTTATTCATCATTTTTTAAAATTTATTTTACACACCAACCACAGTTTCCCCTCCCTCCTCTCCTCTCGTTCCCTCACCCTGCCTCTCTTCTATTCGCTCCCCCCATCCATTCCTCCTTCCTCTCCATTCAGATGGGGTAAGGCCTTCTTCCATGGGAGTCAACAAAGCAAGGCATATCAGGTTGAGGCAGGACCAACCTCCACCCCCCTGCATCAAGGCTGAACAAGGCATCCCACCATAGGGAATAAGTTCCAAAGAGCCAGCTCATGCATCACGGACAGTCCTGGTCTCGCTGCTAGAGTCCCCACAAAAGACCAAGCTATACAACTGTCACCCCAATGCAGAGGGCCTAGGACGGTCCCATGCTGGCTCCCTAGCTGTCCGTTTTCAGTCTTTATGACCATCAGTCTGGTGCACTTCACCCCTAAAAAGAATCCTCTTCTTAGGGCAACCTGCTTATTGACTAAAAATATAGACCCTACCTGAAGCTCGGTGGTGGAGCAGTTAGCGATTTTCTAGCACGTGCCTGTTCTAACACATTCCTTCCCCAGCACCCCAGAAAACAATAACAAGTTGCAATACACACACAGTTTTCCAAAAGTGGTTGGGTGACCTCTACGACTGTCCACAGATCACAGAGTAATAGCCCAGTTCCACTCTATTCTCGCGTTTTTTTCAAAACAGACCAAACAAAGCAAGACAAAATACAAACTTCCCTTTTAGATGGTCTTGTGTTGGGGTCTCTGAAAGTGGTGGCGGGGCGGGGCTGGTTCTGTCTTGGCTCCTGTACAACCTAGAGTGGAGGCAGGACCTCCTGCCTGTGGACTCGGGGGCAGAACTCTGCTCCGGAGTAGCCCACTGGTTCTTGCCCTGCGTGTGCCCCGGCAATCCTGGGACGGTTAGGATGAGGCTTTCTCCTTCTGATGCGGTAACCCCTGCAGATGCTTTGCCTTTGTCCTTCTTTCTCACTGTGGGCAGACATACTTTGTCCTATCCCAGGGACTTCGGCCCCTGGGGGACTCAGAGGGCCATAGCAGGGGTAACCCTGGCCGCAGGAGACATTGCACATGGATTCCCTCTACGAAGATCTTTTTTGGTATCTGGACCATGATGAAGATGGAGCTGTGGACTTCTTTGAATTTCAGGAAGGCCTGCAGGATTTAGGGGTCACTCATTCTCTGGAGGATGATGAGGTGGGCTTCATGAAGCTCAGATTGATATGGGGTCAGGACCTCTGGAGAGGCCTCCTGAAGCCAAATGGAGTCATAGTTTAGACGTTCTCAAACTTGACCTGGTCCTTTGAGGTGCCGCTGGACTAGCATTGCTTCTGTTTATTAAGAATCCTCCAGGGACTAGGGATGTAGATGGCAGGTAGAAGGCTTGATTCGATCACCAGGACCTTATACGCCATTGTGGTGGTGCAGGCCTCCATCCCAACACGGAGGATGGGGAGGCAGGAGGCCGGATGATTATAAAAAGTTCAAGGTCATCCTCGCAGCTAATATCCTCAAGAATATTTCTCAGTTTTCCTTGTGGCTATAATAAAATCTCCAACTTCTGACTGCTTTTGCTATTGGCTACAGTTCTGTTTTATGGGGACTACTTGTTCAGTGTTCTGCCGTCACCAGAGGCCTGGGTTAGTAGCTTTGGCACCTCTTAGTCACTTTTCTACTGCTGTGAAGAGACCCTGTGAGTCAGAAAACTTATAAAAGCATTTAGTTGGGGACTCGCTTACAGTTTCAGAGGGCGAAACTATGACCATTGTGGTGGGGAGCATGGCAGCAGGCAGATAGCCAGGAACTGGAGAAGTAGCTGAGAGTTTAGATCTTATCCAAAAGTTGGAGGCAGGAGAAAGAACTACCTGGGAACTGCATAAGCTCCTAAAACCTCAAAGCCCACCCTCAGGGATGCACCTCCAACAAGGCCACACCTCCTAGTCCTTCTCAGTGTGGACCAAGCATCCAAATATATGAGCATATGGAGGCCATCCTTCTTCAAACCACCACAGCAGAAGGGACCAAGATGTGCCATGGTTTAGATGACCGGAACATTCACTCCACATGTGTTTGGGGGCTCAGTGGCAGTTGGGAGCAATTTTGTTTTGTTTCTGTTCCTAAGTAAGAATCATCCTCATCCTAATAGCTGTGCAGACTCTTGGAGTCTTTCTTTTATGCTTCTGTATGTTGGCCAGCTGTCTTTAAAGTTGATTCCATATGCCAAGCACTACACTGTGGTTTCTTTGTCTTTTGCTGTGACTGGGATAAATGTTTCTCAAAGGTGTTCCTCTTAATGACTTGGCACTCGGCCAGTGATTATATTGGGGGCTGGTGCTGGAACTTCTAAGAGGTGTGTCTTAAAAGTGGCAACTTCAAGAGTTGGGAATCTCCCATATGGAGGTGGATGTTGGGACCCTGGTCCCTCTTCTTCCAAAATGTGATGTGTATTTGTTTATTTGATACCAATTAACCTTTTCGAAGAAAACCAGGATTTCATCATAAACAGCTTAAGTTCTTTGAAACCCACTTATTCCTTTTCAACATTTTATTTTCCTGCAAATCTTTTTTGGCAAAAGGTGTGAGGCTTAGCATGTCCATTGATTATGGATGCACATTCATTTATCAAAACCAAGGGAGAGCCATTCCCAGGGCTCTGGACCAACCACATGGAAAATTATTTTAAAAGAATTCTTGGGTTTCTCCTCAGGTAAAGGACACATCTAAGAAGTTCTAATGTGTGGGTTCTCATATGTCTTCAGAAGAAATTTCATTCATATGGACTGAGAATTCAATTATCTTTTTAAGATAGACGTTTACATTGTATAGTGTGAGGTGCAAAAGATACTTTTTTATTAGAAAAATAATAAATCCGAAGTGATAATTTTCTTTTGTCATTCTACAAGTAGCAGAGACTGAATATGCAAACAGATCATGGTAGGGTCATAAATAAAAATAGACATTGATTCAGCACCTACAGCCAGGAAACCTTGTCCTTAAAACTGTCAGGCTTGGAGGAAGATGCTTGACGTCTCTGTCTCTAGTGATAGTCCAGGAAGCTGCCCAATAGCATCGGTAAAAGCCCCTCCCCTCCCCCAATGGCCAGGACTTGATTAATCAAGGGGACAGTTTTCTCAATTTTGGTTCCCATTTTCAATTTGGGATTCATTAAGGACAGCTATGCCTCCCCATAGAACCACACTGGATCCTGCTGCTGGCTAGCCAGCCTGTGCCCACCTCTTCACATGCCAAATCTTCTCTTTTCCATTACAGAGCTTCCTGTAGGGGAAGCCCCATCTTTGGGTCCATAAAAAACACAGATGAAGCAAGCTCAGAAGACATGGCCCTGGGTTCTACCTTTATTTCCATAAGGCAATTCGAAAGAGGAGCCTTAGTCTTTGTGTAATTATTAAATTGGCACCATCCGCTGCTTGTGAAACTCTGGGAATCCTAACCACAGGAAAGGTTGCGGAGCTATGCCATATTGGATACTAACACAGCTGGCCAAACTAGAGGCCTATACACAGCTCATTACTTTAGCCCATACTAACAGTAAGATCTCTCTCTCTCTCTCTTTTCTGTAGAAAATTTTTGTTACTGGTGACGTCAACAAAGATGGAAAGCTGGATTTTGAAGAATTTATGAAATACCTGAAAGACCATGAGAAGAAAATGAAGTTAGCATTTAAAAGTTTGGACAAGAATAATGATGGTGTGTCCTATTGTCAGTTCTTATGCAGCCTCCTTTATGCTTTCCACATCTTTCCAGATGACTGTTGTTCATGTTAGTGTTTATTTTGTCAATGTGATTGAGAGTTCATGTTTTTATTCATTTATTTTTTAAGATTTTATTTTCTTTTAGTTGTACGTGTGTGTGAGTGTGTGTGTGTGTGTGTAGTATTGCACATGAGTACAGGTGCCTGCAGACCTCCTGGAGATGTAGTTATAGGAAGTTCTGAGCTAGCCAGCATGTGTGCTGGGGACTGAACTTGGGTCCTCTGTAAGAGCACTGAATGCTCTTAGTCACTGAGATATCTCTTCAGCCTCGAGACCATATTTTTCATGAAGAAAATTTATAGATAGTTTTTTCTGTTGAATTAAAAATTTCCAGACAGTGTTAACCATTGAGATCATGCTGATTTCACTTAAAATAATAATTATTTAAATAATAGTATTATTAAATAAAATAATAATAGTTTAAAATAATAATTATTTACTTGTTCTTCCAATAAGAGGTATTATTTTTCCACATACAGGCATGACTTGTGTATTGTAAAATAATAAAAATTCACATCTTACACTTTATAATCT
Source organism: Ellobius talpinus (assembly GCA_001685095.1). Classification (NCBI taxonomy): domain Eukaryota; kingdom Metazoa; phylum Chordata; class Mammalia; order Rodentia; family Cricetidae; genus Ellobius; species Ellobius talpinus. The sequence continues at coordinate 5,960 of LOJH01062928.1, forward strand.
CTTTGAAAGATTAATTTAGATAGTCTCTGATCCTAAAAATGAGAATAGGTCAGCATTAGTATGTACCTTCTGTCCAGGATGGCATTGTCTCTGCTTAAATTGGTAGTTTGGGTATAGAGTCCCAGCTAAGTAGGAAGAAAATCAGCAGTGGAAAAACACCAGACCCATGTCCAGAGGCTACCATTGACAGGAAGGATGAATTCAAAAAGTTTATAATGCAGCTCTAAACCTTTTCCAACCTAATGAATGGTTCAATTTACAGACTTGTTAGTCAAGAAAGAAGTTGAATAATAGATTGAAAAAAGTATCGTTCTTTTCAAGAGTTGGTATAAAACCTTTCAATAAAAATCTAGGTTATAGATATTTTAACTATGTGGGTTATGTAGTCTGAGTTGTGGCTGTATCTCAACCAAAGACAGTATGTAGGCAAATTATATGGTTGTGTTCAAATAAAACTTCATTTAGAAAGTCAACAAATCTTATTTAGATTGACAGTTGTAATGTACTAGCTAATGATTTAGACTGAACATTAACTTAAAATCAAATTCCTTCAAATAGCCAAACCTTATAGATGGTTTCGTTGATGGCTTACAACAGCTAAGAGCTCAGTGTGTGGTGGAGGTGGGGGCTTTAGCTGCCAGTAAACCTTGTATTATGTATATTGCCCTCAAGCCTGAGGTCAATCCTCAGGCAAATCCAGCTTTTAAAATGAACTCTCTTTTGTGCATGTAAACTTCTATCCTGACCTGTATCCTCTGCAGTCCAGTTGCAGAGACAGTGTCGTCTGTGTCTTGTTAACAATCTCAGGACCAGCTACTATATGACTGGTGCTCAGCCCCCTGTAGACGGAGACTGCTCGTTTGTTTCCTGGCTGCCCAGACCCAAATAATCACACAGAAACTATATAGCTTTGGTGTCTTTCTAGCTAGCTCTTATATCTTAAATTAACCCATTTATTTTAATCTATGTATGGCCACGAGGCTGTGGCTTACCAGTAAGTTTCCAGCCTAGCGTGTTTCTCCTTTGGCAGCTAAATGGCATCTCTCTGACTCTACCTACTCTCTCTATATATCCCTTACAGCCTGGCTATATTCTGTCTTACCATAGGCCAAAGCAGCTTTATTCATTAACCAATTAAAGCAACACATACACAGAAGGACATCCCACATCAGCCACGTAGTACATAAATTGTCCACTCCAGAAAACTAGAATCAAACCATAGGAAATAGAGGTGAAATTTTAACAATACATATTTCATAAATGTAGACAGCTCCATCTCCACTTATGACTTCATATATATTTTCAAACAATTTATCATTATACGTTTATGTTTTTGTTTATAAGGATCCCTTAACTTAAACATATGTAGTTTATTTTCTCATTGTTTGTAGACTTTGTACTGGTGAATATTACTACTTGCTAAAATTTAGCCTCAAAATTAATCCAAAGATGTGTATTCCAGTTGTTTATGGCCATGCAGAGAAGAGCAAAAACTTTGAATCATTGAACATAGATATTTTTAGTTGAGACATAATAAGGATAAAGTGATATTCTTGATTCTTGAAACATAAGGTGACATTCTTCTTTATTTTAACTCTCAGACTGTAAGCAACTGTCTTTTTCAAGATCTGTTTTGTGCATTTTGTTTGCATCTTTGTACATAGTTTGGTGGATAATTTTACCAAATAAGATGTTCCCCATACATGGTGCTAGTCTGAGTCCAAGAGTGCCATGATGTGTGCCATACAGAATGTAGATTTCTTAGAACAGTTTTCCAAGGGTTCAATGTCAGTGAATGAACAGCACACAGTCATGAGGTGTCTGGACAAACATGAGGCAACCTTAAGTCAGTGGATGAAAATGCTGTGATAGAGTCTTGCAGGAACCTTCATCCGAATCCCCTGCAGGATCAGTGGTTTCGCGTTTGCTAATTCAGTGTCTGCAGTAATTTTACAGATCACAGCCACTGCACAGTGGACCACTGAGTCTTTAAGAGTGTGTGCAGCCCAGGTTAGCCTCAGATTCTTGGCTATCCTTCTACTTTAGCCTCCTCAATGCAGCAGGTGAGCCACTTCCCCCTGGCAAGACCATTTCTTGGTGTGATTTGCCTTTAGATGAATCAAACCAACTTAATCTATAACCCTTAGGTAGAGAGAAGCAATTGTGGGGCCTTCCATCTGAAGACCAGAATAGGAAATACGAATGTATAAGTCAGGTCACTCAGGAACCTAATACTAGTACAAGAAGCTTGTCAAGGCCACGAGATTCTTATTAGGAGACGTACAGATGTAACTCCATGATTACTGCTAGAAACCAAAGCTTTGTGAGAAGTCTTGAATTTATTGGGGTTGGGGGAGTCTGTCCTTTCCCTGATCCCTACTCTGTCCTGAACTGCAGGAGACTGAGTCCCCTTGGGCTTTGGTGGCTCCATCACTGGGGTGTTTATTTCATGGTTGATTTTTCCTGTACCTGAGTACTTATATTCTTATCATATAATCATTTTGTAACACATGCTGACTTTCCCTTCCCTTCTTCCCTGCGAGAATAAAGGCTTATTGGTACTCAAAAGGAGAAGAAGGAGAAGGAGGAGGAGGAGGAGGAGGAGGAGGAGGAGGAGGAGAATGAGAGAGAGAGAAAGAGAGAGAGAAGACTATGGCCCAGGAGAATGCTGGGAGGGATCTGAAGCACTTCACTGCTGAAATGATGTCCCCTCTGCCTCCCCCCCCACATTGTTCAGAGTCCTTTCTCTGAGTGGTTCCCTTCAGCATCCTGTCACTTCTTTAGGTCCCTCACTCAGAGGGTGTCTTCCCTTCCCCCTCTCCTTTGTGTGTCCCTTTTCCCTAAGGAGCTTGCCGTCCACACTGCGTGGTTGCAGAACCTCTTACTGTGCATGGTCCCAGCCCTGTCAGGCCTCACAAGTACGTGAGCCCCTTGAGGGGAAAGCAGGGGCGCTGTGTTCATGGTGTGTTCTGTTTCCTCTTCCACTTTTCGATAATTTGTTCCATCTGCAGTCTTCAGACTCCCCTTACATTATTTTTTCTCTCTTCCTTTGCTTTCCTCTCCTCACTGTCTATTTTCACTGAGATTTCTCAGAAGTCTATGCTCTTTGGTTCAATTTCTTTTTTTTTCTTGCTCTCTTTCACTTGGTCACATGTGACTCCATGCTAATTAAATGCCCCTTTACTTATTAAAATGCGGATATGGGCACTTTTAAATGAGCAGTTCCTGGTTTAATGATGTTTGTCTTGTAGAAGATCAGGATTTAGATCTCCTTCCTACTGCTCCTCACTCTCATCACCCAGCAAGGCCATGGGAGCTTTTGGCCTACACTTGGAGGAATATCACTATTTCATCCACTAGGTTTATGAATCAAATAGTATGTGTGCATTTTAAGGTATTTGAGTACTAATGCCACAATATGCATTTAAGAAGATCGCTGGCTTGCCTGAATGCTTAGCTTCGCTGGCATCGTTCAGAAGTGTTTGCAGATTCCGAGCCTGACCTGACACTGTTTTCATTGTTTGAAGGGAAAATCGAGCCTTCCGAAATTGTCCAGTCTCTCCAGATGCTGGGTTTGCATATTTCTGAAAAGCAAGCAGAGCTGATTCTCCAAAGGTGAGCTCTCAGTCAAACTGACAAACTTCTTTAATATCTTGTCTTCTGTGCTGGTAAAGGTCGCTTTCGACTGCCCCTTGCCTGCATCTCAGCGCACCTCATTATGTGCGCCTACTGTCTTTCCTTCCTTCATTCCCATTTTGTTCCTATGTAAACACACTATCTGCAGTGCAGGGATGGCAGAGGGATGCTTAAACTGGACTAGCGGGTTGTTGCGAGGCTTCAGGGGCACCGGGACAGCAGGGAGTCTTGTGTCTAGAGATAGGAGCTAAGGGGTTTTGGTGTTACTTTAAACATTTACTTTATCTATTTTATGTGTAATTGGTGTTTTGTCTGCCTGTTTGTGTGTGTATCACTTGCATATCTTGTGCCTGTGGAGTACAGAAAGGTGTCAGGTCTCCTGGAACAGGCCGAGAGGGGAAAGAGGCAGATGGGGGACAAAAAGCTTTGTCAGCCCCTGAGCATGTATGGAGACAGCCCTCCGGGAGACAGATTTCAGTGAATGGGCTCAATTTTATTCCAGAGTATAAGGACTTGGTAGAATTGGGGAGCCCAGGGACAAGTCCTAATTTGCATTAAGTGTCACATTCCTCTCACAAGGCCTAGTATGTGGCAGTAGGGTCCTGTGGCAGAGCCCCTAGCACAAGTCTTCTCAGCAGGGATCTGTGCCAGAGATCAAGCTAAAGAGGAATCAGGCGGCTGGTTTAGAGACAACTTTTAGATAAGTTCAGTCCTCCAGGCCTAGGGACCTTCTCCAGATAAGGGCAGGTAGAGATCAGGAAGCTTTGCTGAGGGAGGGGTTCGTGTTGCTGAGCTGTTGAGATAAAACTGCTAGGCGGTGGGGAGGCTGTGACCTCTGACAGCCAGCAATGCTGTCCAATAACAGATGGATGTGAGCCACCTGGTGTGGGCTGGGCCCTGAGCCCAGGTCCCCTGGAAGAACGAGGTGCTTTTAACCACTGAACTATCTCCCCAGCCCCAGGCTAATAGTTTTTAAATCAAGTTGGTTTCTTTCTTGTTTTTAAAAAGTATTAGCACGTGTTAACTCTCTAAGGTGACCAGGTTTACTCTGGGGTCTTCCTACAGTGTGCTTCAGTCACCCCAATTTCCTCCTGCTGGCCTCCTTCACCCAAATAGCGCCCCTTCTACTTGCATCTTTAAAATAGATTTTGATTCTACACGAAAGAAAACTTGTAATATTTGTTTTGCTGAGCCTGC
>LOJH01062929.1:333-10792 GCA_001685095.1 Ellobius talpinus
ACTGGGTTTTGATTCTACTGCATGTACTGGCTTTGTGGGAGCCTAGTCTGTTTTCATGCTCACCTTCCTAGACCTCAATTGAGGGGGGAGGACCTTGGACTTCCAACATGGCAGGGAACCCTGACTGCTCTTTGGACTGGAAAGGGAAGGGGAGTGAGAGTGGGGGGAGTGGGAGCAAAATGGGAGGAGAGGAGGAGGTGGAAATTTTTAATAATAATAAAGAAAATGAGAAAAAGAGTACAGACAATTATAGATTAAAGGAACAAGAAAAATAAGCCATGTAGAGATGGAAAATACACAGAGAGTTTGGATTATACATATTATGTTTTCTTTGAATTTTTTTATTACCGAGAGATATTTGATTCTGCGGAATGCTAAATTAAATCAACATAAATATATCTCGTTTTCATAATTTGAGACTAAGGACATGTTACTTTGAAAAAGAGTTTCTTTTTTTGGACAAAGAATGAGAACCTGTAAATTCCTTCCAGGCTAATGTGGTTTGATGAAACAAGACCTCACAGAAGTTCTCCATAAACCTTAAAAATATTTTGTTCAACAAAAAGCATGAAGGAGTTTGGTGAGAACTGTACCAAAATTCCAAAACTAATTGTTTATAAATGTTTGTTATCATTTAAAGTGGGATATGGTATAGATATAAATACCATGCATTGGTATGGATATTGGCCTAATGATAAAAATTCCATTATATGATATTACACTGTGTATATATATATATTTCTACTCTTGTTTGAGGAATTATGCATTTCTACAGCTCATTTAAAAGTGTAATGTATAATTTAAAATTATGGATTAATAGATTGCCATTTCTAATAGTCAAAAAAAGCTACTACAACCAAGCTGCACAGGCAGGGTGGATTGCAAACATGGCTTGCAAAAATATGAATTTCTTTCTCTCTCTTCCATGCCCAGAGAAGTTAATGATCTGGATACAGCACAAGTGCTGTCTTAGGAGCTCTTTCTCCCTTGCACAACCCTGATCCTCTTGAATGCATCGTCGTTCAAGCTGGTGAGAAGATTTCCTTAGAAGACAAAATTTCAATAAATTAATTTAAAGCAATGAAAACATAAATGTTGTAGCAGTAACATCATCCCAGGACTAATATTTTTCATCTATAGATTATATTCACAAAGAATAGGGACCACAAAATGATCAGTTATCTTAGAACTCTTCTTGTGAAACTATTGTTCTTAAAACGTTCACATGATTCAGGTGTGGTGGCTCATACCTTTAATCTAAACACTGAGGAGGTTGAGGTATGAGATTTAAAGTCATCTGGCGATCTGACTTTGTCAAAAAAGGGACAAACAACCAGATTATCACTCCCCAAATGTCAACACCATTAAATTATCTTTTTGCTCTAATTAACATAAATGTAGATTATACAGCAAATGATTATTTAGACATGGGTAAGAAAGTGTGACTCTGAGAACAAAAGTTTGTGTAAATTCTTCCAAACCATGGGAAGGAATTTGAGACATTATGAAGGAAAATGCATAAAACAGGACATTTCTAAATCAAAAAGTGATAACCACAAAATTGATGTATTTATGTGAAAAGGCATTCAAATCAGAGTAAGAATTCCCAGGTTTGATTGTCAAAATGAAGAAAGAAGATTGGGGTCAATCAGTTATTAATTAATCAAAGTCCATTTTGTCTCAGATTAAAATTGAATTGTGTTCCAGTTTGAATTTTAAGAGATCTTTCCCATTACAATATTAGAAGACAAAAACTTCATTTAAAGGAAAAGTTCTGGAATTTTGATTGGATCAGAAGGGAGCCTCTCATAATAGATTTAGGGCTAATGAAAGCTACCACCTGCTTTGTCCCTGTTACCAGTAGCTACATGACAATGACAGGGTTGATGTAGGAGACAGCAAAGGGAAATTAACTATACAAATGTTGCATATTTGTGGTTGCAAGAGGCCAGTCTGAACATTTATAAATCTTCCATGTGAAATTGAGCTGCTGTTCTGGGAAATCTCTTAGTTCAAAATTGAACATTGTAGCTGCTATAAATATTATCAGATTACTTATCTCCTTATTACCTGTGTGCTCATTTCTTACCCTCAAAATGGGAATAGCATGCCCTCACATCTGATGCCTCTCTGAATGACCGGAAGCTTCAGCCCTGTACACAGAAACCACAAGAAGCAAAAATCCCCTTAACCAGTCAATCTGATTATGAATCTCTAAAAATAAACACAAGTGGGAAAGTTGATTTCCTCTTAAGAAAGGAGAAGGAAATCAATAATGACATAGATTCTATTTGAGAACCAAAATGCTCCAGCTACTGAATAAAATGTGTAAAACACTTATTGGAAAGGATTACAGAATGAACAAGTCTTGCACTTGATGGACTTTGGCATTCTTGGTAAATACATGTAAGCAAGAAACTGAAGCAAAAAATAAGAGGGGAAAAAAGAGAAAGTTTGCTCAGTCGCTAGCCACTACGTATAGCTACACTTTCTGCTCAAGTATCTTATATCTTATGTTTCTCCATATAATAGAAATTATATATATGCACATTTATATATAGAGATATATATATATAAACCATAGATAAAATTTACATATGTAAATTTTCTCTTATATTGGGAATGAATACTAATTTTAAGTTAATTCTCTCCATGTACCTATTTGAATGAACAGAATAACATTTGTCTCTATCTTTTACTTTGTTAAATAAAAATGATAACATCTATTCTATGTTATTAAAAGATAATGAATGAGATGAGAAAATGAAGCCTGCATAAACGTCAAATAGTAGAACTTACACTGGTTAAAAAAATAGCTATTTAATTGCATTTAAGGTACACTCAATCGGAGAGATTTCTTGCCAAGTACTATAAACCTAGTGAACTACCATTTGCTAAGGAGGTCTTAGATATTTTAGTGCACTACATAAATGTGCACATTCATATTTAGCAGAACATAACACATATTCATTATGAGACACTGGAATACAATCTTCTTTCTGTGTGTTATTAAGTATTCATAAAAATAGGAATATATACTTTTCAAACAAGTCAGCAATGTATACTTTCAAACATTTTCATGCAATTTTCTTTATGGTTCATTAAATATTTACAGCTGAGAGGATCATTTTATACAATATTACAATTTCTTGTATTGTCTTTTACCTATTGTTATCGGGAAGATATGGACACTTTAAATTTCTATACATCACTGTACGAGATGCTACAGTGCCTTATTTACCATTTAAAAATCAATTTTAAAGATTTAATTTTCATATTCATTGTCTCTGTAATCTATTGCTTGTTGTTACCATTTTGTTTAGTTCACTCTCACAATTATTATATAAACTATGAAGGAAAAATTGATTTTATTGCTTCTTGCTAAGCTTGTTATACTAATCATGGCAATTATTTAAAAACCTGGCAGATCATATACTCTGAAATCTGTGTTAGAATTAAAGAATTCTAAACCAAAGTATAGAGAAGTTGAAATTATGGAAAAATAAATAAAGCTGGAATATTAAATTAGCGTATTTTCTTCTACAAAATGACATTTCTTGAAATAGCTTTCAGTAAGAATGCAACGTTTATGTATGTACATATTTAGGAACTGACTAGTTATTGCCTAAAGAAAGTTTGAGGCAATGTCAGTTGTATTTAATATTATTTAGCATATATCTTACATTAAAAAACTGAAGTAATACAAAATATTAAGAGATGCCTATGGGTTAAAAGCTATTCAGAGATGTCATTGGTATTTAGGAATTTAAATGTTTTGTCATGTGTGTCTTAAAAAATATTTTACAGACTAGGAATTAAATTAACCAGAACAGTTAGCATTATGGGACTCTAACACTGTGGATACAATTAATATTCCAAATATTGACACTTATGTAATTTAATCATTCTTTATACTCTCTAATAGTGGGATAATAATTTTCTGTTTGAGCTGTTTGATAGCTTTATTCTTGTAAGAAATGCTTGCTATCAGAAATCTATTTAAAGTCTACATGTAAAAGATGTATCTTCCTTATGAAGCTACTATATAAGATCATCATTTTATTTCTTTCTACAATCTTAAATTATTTACTGAGACTGATGGAGTTTCAATAGTATTAAATAAAATTGTATAAAATAAAATGATTCGGGAGAAAGATAGTTGTAATACAAATGCATACTGATTTCTTACTTGATAGACTTTGAGATGTTAAGTACATATTTTAAGTTATTAATTATGACAAAAATTTCTATTAAAAAACATGACCTAATAAAATGTGAAACAAAATTATATACTTATTAAAAACTATTTTATATCAAATGATATAACAAAATATATTACAAAATGATATTACAAAATAAAGGCAAAAAAGAAAGAATGTAAGTTGTCATAATTATGAAGTTTGCTTGTTTTAATCTCTCATAAACAGTGTACAGTGACCATGTTAAACCTATAAGGTAAAATTTATATATCTTAAGATACTATGATTCAGATATACGGCAATACCATGAGTTGAGTCTTGTACATCCTTGGCTGCCAATGTATATGTCACAACCCTTACTCTCAGTAAATCCTAATGGATCAATCTTCAGAAATAGAGTCATAATTAGTAGTGATATTGGAGTAGGGACAACCCTCAATCAAGGACATAAAGATGAGCAGAAACACAAATATAAGACAGCATGCTAACAAAGATAGATGGATGCAGCTGCAAAGAAATGCATGCCAGAGATGGAAGAAAACCAGCTGAGCTTGGACTAGATGAGGAAGAATTCCCTGAAGAGTTTCAAAGGGTGAATAACCCTTCCCACATTTTGACGTCTAAGAGAAAAACTTAGAGAATTAATTTCTTTTTTTATATTACTTCAAACACTCTAGTTTGAAGTAATGTCTTACTGCAGTTACAGGGAACTGAGATTCAGGACATTGGAGATTAAATTCCTGTACTCAGATTCTGACTTTATATACTAAAGCCCAGAGCCTCGATCTAGCTTTTGAACATCATTTATTATATAATGATTTCATTTGCAAAGTAATAAAGAAAGGAACATGATTTTTTTTCTAGCAAAATAATACATCCTTTTCACCCCAGTAATCTCATAATTTGTAGACTCCATCAACAACAATATTCAAAGAAGAAAGATTTATAGTGGTTTTCTGTAGTGATGTTCATCAATTGCAAAGAGAAGCTCCCTTGATGATAGTTGATAACTACACCTATCTGTATGTATAAGGACAAATATTTAGAGTGCAGTATGGGATAATGCTATATTTTTAAGTGGTAGTTTGAAGGGTTTATCCCAAGGTTTGTGATGTCACTACCACGGTCTAGTTGATTAGATTTCCAGTTAAAAGTATGATTTCCTCCTGGTTGAACAGCTCTTAAGTCTATTTAGAGAGCTTCTGATTTCTGCTAATATATAGTGATACTATTTCACCCTGAGGGTTGACCTGCTATGCTTACTGGTTATGGTTATGGGTAATAGGCATTAAAGCTTAGTAGTAATCCTGATTGTTTCCCTGTTTTTGAAGATTTCATGGTACAAAAAGGTATCATGAAATCTCATGCTCATGAGAAGGCATTCAGGTCAGTTTCAATTCAAGGGACTCAGGTCCCTAACTATAAAATGATCAGTTATGTAACTTTTACTTCTAGAAGACTACCAAAAGCACTAGAAATATCCTGGAAGGTTTTAGGAGTCTCTTAGACAGCTCGAATGAACAAGTCAAAGTAGGGCTGAATATTCATGATTGGTGTTGTGTTCTTGGTGGTCTTTGTGTCTTTGAAGGGACAATGTCAGTTCAAATAAGAAATTTTGATTTATAATGTACATATGGAAAAATGATTTAAAAAATAGATAGAAACCTATGTTCTCAGTATAAATTTAGCATAGGTCAATTTTGCTTGTCACTATACCGCATAACTGCTTATGGAGAATTTTCACTGTTTCAGGTATGAGAAGTAATCTATGACTGATTCAATATATTGAAGAAGTCAACAGAGATGATATGGAAAAAAGACCCAATTTTTCTAAAAAAAAATTGTGAACATCCAATCCAAAAATTTTCATACTGGCATTGGTACAAGAATATATGGAGATGGTTGGATCTCATTATCAGTCTTATATTCTTGTTTGAGGAGCATAGCCTTCACACATTTCTCTTTCCTTCTTCATCCAGAGGCTTCTTGAGTTCAAGCAATCTGAATGCAAAATCAGCTCTGCCAAGAAGTGATTCCAGGTTTCAAAAGTTACATTTTTCTCTGATTTGAGGCATATGATTTATTCAGGTTTTCCTTCATTTTTTCTGTCACAAAAATTCATTCAGACTTATAATTAAAAATCTTTATTCCAAGAGTCAATGAGACAATGCTGGTGAAGTCATAGAATAATTTTCTGTGTGTTTCAGCTATACAATGCATCTGAAATACAGTGCTCTCTTTGAAACTAAGCACTGTCATGAAATGTAAGTTGCTAAGAAGGTAAAAAATTCAATTATTTTATCCTGAGTCTAAAGATGTGGCCTCACAGGTTTCTGCCGATAGACCACTTAAGTTTTATTGTTACTGAATCCATACTAGCTGGATCTATGCAGGTTAGAATCTCAAAGGATGGTAGCTTCTCTAGTAACATGCCATTTGCAACAACAATAAGAAATTCCAAATGCCTAACTACACCACACTTTCTGATGCTGCTCTAGATCTTCACTCTGGCCCTATTATGATTTGATATACATCTCATTGGATAGTCCAGTCTCACCTCAGCAGGATGAAAATGGCAAAAGAATGCTGACACTCTTACAGATGTTAAGTGTGACATTCTGCCAGCTGTGTGACTCAAGCAAGGGAGTGAGGACCAAAAGAGAGGGCAGTCAAAAGGAACTTACTATATAGACACAATAAGTTATGGCTTCAAAAGAGGGAGAGGCGAATAGAATTGTCAGGAAAACATTGGTGGCTGTCAGACTCACCTTGCCTGAGGCATTATAAGTGCAGGAGGATTTTTGATCAAAGATATCCAGGATGAAGATAAGCTGGAAGAGGGAGGCATAGACTGCACTAGTGTAGGCAAAGAACTTTGTCTCTGAACACTAAAGTCTTTGTGTGAATACCGCATGGAAAGGATTACAGAAGAAAGATAGTTTTAAAGTCTACAGCAATACTCTGCAATTACCACCACCTCAGGGAATATGTCCTTGGGCCAAGGTTACTGAAAAATCTTTACATGTGACACAGATAAAGTAACTGAAGCCACACACATTTAATTTACTATTGAAAGAATATAGTGTGGTATTCTGTGTAAAACCAATTTTTCTAATTTTGGTAAAACATTATTTGACATAAATAATACTTAACCAAAGAAAGTAACTTTATAGAAAGTTTGGAGTAGGAATTAGACAAAAGGTAAAATCAATCAGGTACACATTCCTAGTTTGGAAGGCTATATTTATAGTAATGAATATTTCTATAATATAATACTGTTGCTTTTAATGACAAATTTTAAAATTCCCTTAAATTCAACTATTATTTTTGTTCGAACTTCTAACTAAAAATTTACAGAAAATTTTCTCAATATTGTGTCTTTTTATTTTATTCAAATATATGTTTTTGCCATTCTATGACTCCAATTTGCTTATTTTTTCAAGTAAAAAAGTTTAGAAGAAAGTGCAATAACTTTAGGTACTTCACTAAGCTTAGAACAGAATATAACATTTGTCATTTTACAATTATGATTCTTATCATCTTATAATATCCATATCATATAATCCAAGTAGTATACACAAACAAAGATGAGCAGATCCTTACCCGTGTTCACAGAATTAATAGACCCTCATACTAGCATTCAGATTAAAAAACAGCATTTAGATTTACTTGTATTCAGGGAAAGAGATATGTTAACTTCTCTCTAGTTTCCTAGGAACTATTTGTCAAAGATTATCTTGTCTCCAATGTTACGGTCAACAAAAATCAGTTGAGTGTAGGATTTTTGTTGTTTAATAATCCTGAGAACCTTGGAGAGATAAGATAAACAACAACAAAGGAAAGTTAAAAATTTGGTCACAAAAATGAGTAGATCCCCAGAATTGTTTAAAAATGCAGACAGAACTAAAATAGAGAGAGCATATTTTGGTTAAAAAATGAACTATACTTAAATATGGTATTCTGAAGAAATCAAATATTTACTGCTTCACTATTTTTGCAATAGTCTTTTACACTAAAATTTTATGGAATTCACTGCTACTGAGGTTGGCTTCAGAGTTAGGATGAATCACAGCTACAAACTTATATGAAAGAAGAACAATACTTGCTGCAAATACCTAACTGTGGTCAATTCTTAATTTGTTTATCATACAGAGGCTCCAGCTTCTGCACAAATAAAATGAAAGCAGAACATCACTGAAAAGTTTTATACAGAAACCTTAGCCTAACACTGGATCATTTAATAGAATTTAATGTGAGTTAAAAAGCTTAAATAATTCACCAAACTATTCACGGTTATGTTTATAAAGTTCATCTTAGCAATGTTGTATTTACAAAGTTTTACTTACAATCAAAACATAGAGTAATTAGTTTTCTATAAAATCATGGAACACACCCCCTTACAAAAACACTTACTCCAATAAATATTATGTTTGAATTATCATATAAAATAGAAAATGAAATTATTTGAAACAAGGTTTCTTCCTTTATAACAAGGACTAGACAGAATTGTGGTATATTACTAAAACAGTACTGGTTAGCTTTCTGTGCCAAAGGAAGATGGCAAAGTTACTACACATTATAATCAGGTGTAATATATATACATATATTCATATATATGTATATATATGTGATAGTTCTTTTATGTAATATGAGATGCTATTTGTTAGAAAGGCATTTTCTGTACACACAATGTGACTGATTTCATTTAAAATGATTTATACCATTCCAAATAAAACAGCCCTTTTGATTTCTGAGAACGAGACCAACACTAGTGAAGGACTCTCCCACCTAATCAGAACAGTTATTATGCCGCAGGTCAGTCTTATTAATCTAAATGCTTCATACTGCTTTAACATGACTTGAATGTGTGTTGTTTTGTGTACATTCCCATTATATCAACTTTATAGTGTCAAAATTGCATGTGACTTGTCTAGATTTTAGTATATTAATGGACTCAGTGCAATCCCTATTTCCCTGGGTATGGATTTTCACATCTGTTCTCCTGATGCAATTGGAATTATAAAAATGAAAAAAATTAAAGGCTTTCTTCAGCTCCAAGAAGCAATATTGTCATGTGTATGATATGTTTCTCTGATAGAGAAAGGAAAAAATGATTAAAAGATTTGTCAGATTTTTAACAACATAATGGCATGAAATTGTGGAACAGCAATAGCAATTTATATATAAATTAACTCTATGTGCCTCAGTTCTCTTCAGAACTTTTAGTTTCATGTGACTTGTTAATTAAATACTATTATTTCTTTAAAATGATTTTCTTCTCTGTGAGCAAAAGCAGCTTTCTTTCTGAGTATTTAACTTTCTATAACTTATGTATAAAACAGGGAAAATATTAGAAGGGAAACATGCATTTAAACTCTAACAAATATTTAAGGTCATAGGCAATCATAGGAAAATCACAAGCTCAAAAAGAAATAAGATGGGGGGCTGGAGAGATGGTTCAGTGGTTAAGAGTGCTGCTTGCTGTTCCAAAGGTCCTGAGTGCAATTCCCAGAAACCACATGGTGGCTTACAACCATCTATAATGAGATATGGTTCCCTCTTCTGGGCTGCAGGCATACATGCGGAATATTAAAAATACTGTATACATAATAAATAAATAAATCTTTTAAAAAATAAAGAAATAAGATGGTTGTCTGAACACTGTCTCCACAAGGAATGGAAATCAGAACATAGACACCTTTAAAGAGACACTAAAGGAGATGAACAGGGAAGAACAGACAGCAACATGGGATAAAGATTCACCAAGATATAGTTGTGATATTTGACTTTAAATCCCCTGCTATATGTTTATCTTTACATGGATGATAACATCTTAATAACAAGAAGGAAATAGACAGAAAGTGTTCTGCATTTGGGCAGGTCAGGTTCTTAGGTACATAAGAAAAAACACAGAATAAAGACCTTCCCTATATTTGCTGTTCTCAAATATTCCTTGGTTTGAACTCCAAGGAAACATATTTGGGATTATCAATTTTGTTTTCCATCTTGTATGTTAAATTACAAATTATGGAGTAAAATGATTATTTATGCTACATGTGTTAGGCATGTATATTTATAGATAAGTGACCTATCCAGCAGGTCCAGTTATTCAGGGTCTGAAGAGACTTTACCTGAAAATCAAGGGTGGGGTGAAAAGAAGGAGACCAAGTGGATAGAATATTGTCAACGTCTCTGTTTATTCAGTGCAGCTTCATAGCTTATATAGTCTTCCAATGAGGAATTTGGCAGAGCAGGGGGAA
>LOJH01062930.1:0-10792 GCA_001685095.1 Ellobius talpinus
GATTTTAGCTTCAGATTTTCTTCCTTAACTGCATCTACTCTTGCAGAAAGATCTTCAAATGTCTGTTGGAGTTCCAACACCTGATTAATAAGTCAAGTCTTTTCTTCCAATTCCACCTTTTATGTCTTAATCTGTCCTATTGTGTATCTGTAATTCTTTTCTGTCCAGGAATGTTTCCTAAAATACTAAGTACTTCTAAGGCTGTTTTGCCTTTTGTCTCCACCCAGTCCAACATGGAGAGGCAGAGGTCTGTTTTGCATGAGCCATAGTCACATGTGCCCCATTTTCAGGCACAAAGCAGGTCTGTCACCATTAAGCAAGTTTTAGCACTCTGCTCACAAATCCCATTTAAATGATTGGGCTCCTAAAAGAGACAGAGTTCATACTAGCAACATGGCCCAGAAAGCTGCCATTTTAAAACCATGAATTTTTTTTCTGCTGCTGCTGAATCAGGAAAACCTCTCTCAAGGGAGATGCAGCACTCTGCCACCTATAAAAAATGTGGCTGAACTTTGTTTTTCCGTGTCTAGAGTTCCTTTCCAAGCTTTCTCATGTTTTACGTGGATATAGTTGACCATGTTGAAGTGTCAATTTGTTACAGGAGACTGCTTCTTTGTTTCCTAGATGCTCAGACTCCCAAAACAACCACACATAAGCTGTATTAATTATATCACTGCTTGGCCAATTAGCTCTAACTTCTTATTGGCTAGCTTTTACATCTTTATTTAACCCATTTCTATTATTTTATATTTTACCATGAGGCTTGTGGCCTGCCAGCAAGGTTCCAGCATATCTGTCTCCAGCAGCAGCTCCATGGCTTCTCTTCTGACTCCACATTCTTTCTTCCAGCATTCAGTTTAGTTTTCTCTACCTACCTCTGTTCTACTAAGCCACTGGCTGAAAAAGATTCTTTATTAATCAATGGCATTCACAGCATAAAGAGGGGAATCTTACATCACCTCAGGATGATTATTTCAAATTCCATCTATTTCTCTGCAAATTTTTGTAATTTAATTTTTCTTTATAGCTGAATAATCATCAATTGTGCAAATGTACCAGTTGCATTATTCATTCTTCAGTTGATGGACATTTAGGCTGTTCTCATTTTGTAACTATTGTGAATAGAATAGCAATGAACACAGATGAGGAAGTATTTCTGTAGTAAGATAAAGAGTACCCTGGGTGTATGCCCAAGATATAGCTGGATCTTGTGGTAAATCTAAACCCAGATCCTTGAGGAAACTCCACACTGATTTCCATAATGGCTGCACCAGTTCGCACTCCCAACAGCAGTGAATAAATGTTCCTTCCCCTTTCCCCAAATCCTCACTACCTTCAGTTGTCATTTTGATCTTGCTCCCACCACTCAGGGTGGGAAGTAATCTGGGAGGGCCTTGAGGGAGGAAGGAGATATGGTATAATTCTATCTCAATTAAGAACATATTTAGAATAATAAATATAACATATTAAAAAAATTTAGCCATTTGTATTTTTTTATTTTAAAAAGTCTGTTTAGTTCCATATCTCCATTTTTCTTGGTTTTAGATTTGGGTTTTTTAAATCTTCTGCCAGGTGAATAAGTGAAAAGATTGTCTCTTATTTTGTAGACTGCCTCTTCAGTCAATTAACAGTTCCCTTTCCAGTACAGATGCTTTTTTAACTTCATGAAGTTCTTTTTGTTGGCATGTCCTGGACAACTGGGGTCCTATTCTAAAATACCTTACTTGATTCCATATCAAAAAATGCACTCTACTCATTCTCCTCTAATCTTCAGAGTTTCAGGTCCATTAACGTCTTTGGTTCATTTGGAATTTATTTGTGTGAAAATAGGAGAGAAGGAACAAGTTTCATTCTTCTCTATGTAGACCTGTGTGTTTATTGGTGGTGCCTTGGACTCTAGGAAACTAGAAAGGGACTGTTGTCAGAGAGGTCTTAAGGGAAGAGACTAGTAGAGTAAAAGTTGATATGAAGCCAAAGAAGAAACCTGGGACCGAAAGTTTAAGTGGGGAGAGGGGAAGGAGGGGAGAGAGGAAGGAGGGGAGGTCAGAATGAGTGGTGTGGAGGGGGATAACTAACACTAAGGATGTTTGAAAAGCCACATGAAAACTTACTATTTTGTAAGATGTTTTTACATATATATATATATATATCCATTCATATAAATGGGTTAAAATTAGAATTGCTCTACACATAAGATAATACTCCTCCCAGAAGCCATAAGTTGCCAAATTAAAAGCTCAGTTCCAAGTGTGGGATTCCTCCCCTTGAGTTTAGTCAAGAGTATCATGTCTCAGAGACCTTCAAAACAATACAGGCTGTTGCTGTTTTCCCTTATTGCCCACCAGAACTTAATTGTAAAAGTAAGTGGAAGGCAGCACACCCTTTGACCCCAGAACATGAAGAAACCAATTTTGTACTGACCCAGAAGTGTCCTTCCTGCTGGCTAGCTTTCATGGTACTATAAGGTGCTATGTGGGCTACTGAGAGAAAATGTCATCAACAGTTTGATCTATCTATGAACCCTATGAGCTTCAATATTGACCAGAACAGTATGAGGTGCCATGGGTTCAATAGTGGGATGAGTGTTATAGGGAAAACCAACCACTTTCTGATTGGATTTAAGGTCTGTATCACAGGAGGAAACGCATGCCTGATACCGTAACTCTGACAAAAATGAATCTATATATGTTTACCAATACAAAAGTGTATCTCTTAAACCTTGCCAGAGAAGCTTCTTTGTGCAATGAATATTGATTAAATAAAGAAACTCATAACTGGTCAAAGTGCAAACAAATGTCTGTGGTGTTCTCAGCCACAAATAAAACAACCATATTACCCATTACTCCCTAGGCTCAGAAACTATCATGGAAAAGATGACAGAAAGATGGTAAGAGACAAAGTTCAGAGACGACCAGATCAAACAGTGCCTTCCAAACTTGATGGGACCACCATATTCATGAGGTCACAGCAGCTGTGGTTGGTTGTCTGAACAAAATCAATCTACTCCAATTTCATAGTGTAGAGGGAGTAGGAACTTATACTCTCCCAAACCTAACTTAGCAACTATTGACAGCTGATGGTTTGTGAGTGGAGGATATTAGTTTTTTTAAGGGTATGGTCTTTGGTAAGTTGCCCATGTTTATTAGGTGGACTGATACCCTTCAGTATATTGGCAGCACAAACTGGACTTCAGAGATTATTTTTAAAAAGACACAAACTTAAAGAGAGGTGGAGATGAATCTAAAAAGAATGGAGGGTAAATATGATCAAAATACATTGTATACATGTGTATAGTTCTCAAAGAATGAAAATACTGTATTAAGCAGTTAAAAATAATTCATCATAGGGACAAAATTCTAGCACCAATAAAAGAATAAGACACCCTGGTTTTCACAAACCTGTGTTCCATATCTGTGTGAGCTATTGATCAACAGCAAGTATGAGTAAGATGAATATAGTTTTTTGTCACAAGCCACCAGCCTGTTTGCCTTAATCCAATTTTCATGGCATCATGAAGTTTCTATGGAGCAGGTAATCCCTCACCTCTCCTAAGTGTTTAAGTCCTCCAAAAGCCTATGCATGATTTCTCTTTCCCCACACTGCTCAGTAGTCTGAGCTCAGTAACTAGAGTTAGTTCATCATCCAGAGGAACCTTGTGATACATACTGAGGTCTGCAGTAAAATCACTACTAAATTATACTAGTAATGTCAGCGTTGGCCTGGACAATTTAATCTATCCTTCAATTAAGACATGGCTTGAGACAATCACCTCTCTTTGGGTATGTCTGAATTTACATTGTTCAGGCACAAACTCCCTTAGGAAAACAAAGGCTTGGTTTTGGTCTTGTATTAGTTACTTTCTTGCTGTGATGAAATACTATGACCAAGGCAATTTATATAAGAAAGAATTTAATTTGACTTTTGGCTCCAGAGAATTGGAATTCATAATGTTGGGGGCAGCTTGACAGCACAGCAGAAAGCTGAAAGCTCACATTTTGAGCCACGAGCATAAAACAGAGAGATTGAACTGGAAATGGCATGAGGCTTTTCATCTCAAAGCTCATGACATATTTCCTTCAGCAAGCCTGCACCTCTCCAACAGCACCATCAACTGGGGCATGTTCAAATACCAGGCTCCATGGGGGACATTTTTCATTCAAATCACCAAAAGTGCTTTATTATTTATCAATATCTTTTAATCGAGAGTGAATGAAGAAAGTAACAAGAAATGAAATGTGGCTTGTTTAATTGTTGGAAATAGCTAGAGGCTGCAGGCCAGTGCTGGAAAAGACAGGGTTAATGGGGTATGTTAAAGGCTAATAATTATCTTTGGATTTGTCATCAATATTTTATCTAACCCCATGGCAACAGATATTTGAGAGTTGCTTATATAAAAAATGTAATCTGTACAGACATTTCTCCAACCAACACAAAATATATTTTTAAATTAGATTAAAATTTTCTGAAGAACTAAAATTCCTAAACAGCCACCTCTGCTAAGAGCAAACCCTAATCTTCTTAAATTGTACATTTGCTGGATGGTACTAGAAAAAAAGCATCATGAATAAGGTAACCCAGACACAGAAAGACAAACACAGTTTGTACTCACTCACAAGTGGATATTAAACATAAAGCAAAGAATAACCAGCCTACAGTACACAACTCCAGAGAATACAGGAAGCAAGAAGAACCCTAAGAGAGACATACATGGATTTCCCCCACCCCAGAGGGGGAAGTAGACAAGATTTCCTTAGTAAATTGGCAACATGGGGGTATGGGGGAGAGTGGTAGGGAAGTGGGGAGGGAAGAGGAGAAGGGAAGTGGGAAGGAGAGCATGAGGGACCAAGAAGATCTAGTTGGGTAAAGGACAGAGAGGGAGAGCAAGGAAAGAGATATCTTAAAAAAGAGGAAGCCATTGTGGGGTTAAAGAGAAAACAGACACTAGGGAAACTCCCAGGAAACCACAAGGATGACCCCAGCTAAGAATCTAGTGGAGAGGGTACCTTAAGTGCCCTTCCCCTGTAATCAGATTGATGACTACCCTAATTGTCATATAGAACCTTCATCCAGTAACTGATGGAAGCAGAGGCAGAAACCCACAGTTAAGCACTGGAGTCCAGTTATAGAGAGGGAAGAGTGATATTATGAGCAAAGGGATCAAGACCATGATGGGGATACCCACAGAAACAGTTGAATCAAGCTGGTGGGAGCTCACTGAGCCCAGACTGACAGCTGGAGAACCAACATAAGACTGAATTAGGCCCTTTGAATGTGGATGACAGTTGTGTGGCATGGGCAATTGGTGGAACCACTAGCAGTGGAACCAGTATTTATCCCTAGTGCATGGAACTGGCTTTTTGGAGCCCATTCCCTAAAGAGGGATACCTTGCTCAGCTTAGATACAGGGGAGATGTGACAGACTTTGTTGACTCCCCATGTGAGGCCTCACCCTCTCTGAGGAGTGGGTAGGAGTGGGATGGGGGAAGGTGGGAGGAGTCAGAGGATGGGTGGGATAGGGAACTGGTATTGGTATGTAAAATAAGAATTTTAAATATAAAAAAGTGTGCATTCACTTCAGATCTCATAACAAACTATGACTTAGTTACTACATTCTAACTATAATTTTGTTACCATTATGAATGAGAATCTAAGTGTTTGGCATGCAGGCCAAAATGTGACATCTTCTTCCACAGATCACAGCTTGGGAACTGTGCTGGCTTTCTAGTCTTTCTGTGCTCAATAAACAGGAAGTTTATTCTTTTGCCTAAATGCTGAAGACATCCTATGTGACTTTCTTTTGCCTCTGCCTTGCATACTACCGCCTGTGCTGTAGAGGAATTAAAGCTAAAGTATCTAGACAGTGATTCTCAATGGTTGTGACCCCTTGGGGTTGTTGAACAACCTTTTCACATGGGGTCATATATCAGATAGACTGCATATCAAATACTTACATTCTCCTTCCTAACAATAGCAGAATTATAGTTGTAACATAGTAACAAAAAATAATTTTATGGTTGGGGATCACCTCAGCATGAGGAACTGTTTTAAAAGGTTGCAGCATTAGGAAAATTGAGAACCACTGGTCTAGACTATGCCACCCTCTGCATTCTGCTCCATAGAGAACCTGGCTATGACCCACAACATGCAGCACAGCTTTCTCCTATTTCAAAAACCAACACTGACTTCTTTTGCTGGCACCTTCCCTGTCATATATACATGATAACACATACATGACCTTGAGGTTAAGCAGGCAAAGAAATATCCATTTATAAACATTTATAAGAGGCTTGTTTTATGTCTTTTCATGTAAAAATCAGCTCTAATAAGAAATAGTCCTGTTGAGTGGAAACTCCAGGAACAAACTGCACACAGTTCTCTGGTCTAATGAAAGTCTCTTAAATGGGTGATAAGCCATGAGAAGAGAAAAAATTTTTAACACGGGTCACTGAGCCAAGTGATCAAGTACAGAGTTCTCTCCAAGGTAACAGTCAATACCCAGCATGCACTTTGGGGTTGTCAGGCAACAAGAATTTCAGCAAGAGACCTTCTGCTCAAACAAGTTGAAGGTCAATGAAACGAATACACAACTGGAAGCCACATCAGTACCACCACGAAGCTAACCAGATTCTACAGGACTGAACGCTGGCTCACCTAAATTACAGTCACAGCTTCAAATGTTCTACCACTTTGCTAAAATAACCCATAGAGAAATAGAAGTTATAATTGAAATTTCTTTTTTAAATGTGCTTTAAACAAACTTGGCCTGGGATCAACACCACCTTTAAAACTTAAAAGTATGTCTAGGTTTTGTAGATGAAGTTATCCTCAAATTCAAGAGTCTACAATCATACTGTCAGTCACAGACTATTTCGACATGTCATTTTTATTGTTGCTCTTTGCATTCAACAGAAATTACCACCTAAATTACTTACTTCTTGCTACTGACAGAGGAACCTTCTGCCAGGGTAGCAATGAACAGGGGGAGCACAGAGTAGTGAACCCCAAATACAAGTGACACATAACAATGACTTCCAATTGCTTCGATGGAGTAAAGGACAAATTTTATCAAACTAGGCTACTCGATTGCACTCAGATGCATCTATCTGGATTTTGAAAGCTATCACTTTTAGAGAAGTTTCTAATCTAAAACTTCTCCTCATATGAGCTCTTTTTGCTGTGACCATACTCCTAGAGGCCCATCAAAACCATCATTCAAATCACTATCACTTCTCAGCATCCCTGTCAGTCTCATCATCAAACTCCCAGGTACCTAACGTTTTTAACACATTTTCGGTAACTGTCCCTTCCAGGACATCTCTACCGCTGCTACAATTGGCTGTGTGATACTTAACTTTGAACTTTTATCACAAAATACTGTGTACTAGTACTTTATAAAGAAAATAAATTTTCACTCAGTGTTCCGGAGACTGGGAAGTCCGTGATCAAGGAGCTATGAGGGTTGGTGTAGGTCAGGCATGTTCTGATGGTCCTTTGCTGGGGCATCTTCTAAACAGGAGGGATGCTGTAAATTTACATGGCAGTTAGAATGAAAGACTAGAGGGAGCGGGGTGGTTTCCTCCTATAAAGATTGTTTTATTTTTAAAACTATGAAACTAAATGAATAAATTAATAAATATTTTAAGTTTATAATCATTCACTATTTAAACTTTAAATCTATAATAAAACTAAATGACTCTCAATGACAAAAGAAAAAAAATCACTCCCAATTACACTTCTTAGAATGTTGTCGCGATAGCTAAACAATTGTTCCATTGCCTTAATTTTAAAAATGTAAAGAAAATAGATGTCCTCTTTGGGGCGATACCACTTCCATGTCCTTGGGGAATTATGGAAAGGACATATTAATGTCATGTGAAATGATGAAAAACTAACTCACACCAGCTGAGCTGTGGGAAGAACATACAGTCATTTCTCCCATAGGGAGCCCCTCCCTGGGAGACCTCATGAAATGCAACGCGTCTTTTCAATTTTGAGAGTCCACTTACCAGAACTGTAAGTTGTCTTGTAATATAATGATTTTATAACCCCACTTTAATGGCCTTATTTTAATCTCATTAGATCAGTTAACCTACTGTTCTTTCACAAAGGAATAAGACTTTGAGTTTGTGTGTTATAATATTTTTTTAAAAAGAAGTGAAATAAACCAAGCTGCTGGGTCTTTGTGATTGGCTGCTCCTGCTGCCATCTGTCACCTGCAGAGGGGCGAGGCAGGTGATTAATGAGACCCCTGAAGCCAGAATTCACATATGAAAGCCACTGCCCATGAAACGCTGGGCAATCTATGACCTTCTAGGCCTCTGACCAAGAACGTAAGGATGTTTATGGTACTCATCTCACAAAATGGTACTAAGGGTGTAATGCATGACGGTGTTGTGCCTGCTACACTGTGTGTGCTCTAATAACTGAGCATCCACTATAGCATCTTCACTGGGCTGGTGCCCTACACACTTGGCTCCTTCAGCTTCTCAAATGTGACAGGCATATTATTTGCTGTAGGGATCTGCACGCACCCTGTGGGTAATTATGTATGCATGTGTGTGATGTTTTGCTCATTTGTCACTTTCCCTCCAGGTGTAACTTGCCAATAATTCTGTCCTGTTTCCACTGCAAACCCAGGACCACATCAATTTTTACAGTGCATGCTCGATAGATGTTTGTTAAGTAAATAAATAATAGGCCTCAGAGAAGTATCAGTAATTCTCAATCTGCTGGTCATGACCCCTTTGGGGTCGACCGACCCTTTCACAGGGGTTGCCTAAGACCATCTGCATATTAAGGGGTTGCAGAATTAAGAAGGTTGAGAACCACTGATCTAGATTTTTTAATTTTTGCCATTTTATGTGTGTGGGTACTTTGTATGTATGTATGCCCATGCACCATATGCATGTATTGCTCATGGAAGCAAGAAGAGGGTCAGGTCCCCGAGAATGGAGTGAAAGATTGTTGAGAGCTGACTTGAGTGTGAAGACTCAAATTCAAGTCCTTTCTAGAAGCGGGCAATACTCTTAACAGTTGGGCTTCTCTCCATCCCCTGAATAGATTTTTAACAAACTTGGGCTGGTTAGAGTCCCCATGTCTAAAGTCTTCTGTGTTATAGTACTATATTAAATCTCATTTGAGTTTCACATGTCAGAGGGATGTTTTTCCACATTTCCTTTCGAAGTGCTCCTTCAGAAACCATGTTGCAGAAAACAATCGCACCTTTTCAAGAGCTACATAAACGTATGATAGAATCTGTAAGATTACTTCATTGGTTCCTTCTTTAGAATTATAGGCAGCATGAACAAAACCTAATCAAACCGAACCACTCGGTAGCAAACACTGTGCTCCCATCCCGAAATTTCTTAGATGACACAAGTCTTTGAAACTTAATGGTTTTCTCTTTAGAAAGTAGAGACAGTACTCCAGTACACTCAGTACACCCTAATGATGTTATTATTTTGATTTAGGAAATGTTTTTGAAGTGAGGAAGTATTTGTGGAGTGAGAAAATAATGTTCTGTAAGGAATAGACATGTGAGTTTTCACTTTACTAAAATATCATTACTATTTTCCTGTAAGGAAATTAGTAGCCTTGGAGGATGATGACCAGATGGCTAATGTTATACAAAGCAGTCTGCACTGTTCGGAGAGAGGTTTTACGTAACAATATTATTCAATGCCATCATTCAACAGACACTGGAGGGTCTTAGAAACTTCAGGCTATAGAGAAAGAAAAGGCTTGATAAAGGCTCCAGTGAGTTAGCACCTTCGGATCGTGCCCCTTGCATCTACTCTATGCCGCTCATTCAGTTGCACGAGCTGCTCGTGCTTGTCTCTTGTTTTCTCTTCCGACCTGGGTAGCCTGCAGGACAGCAGCAGGACTGTCCCTCAGCCTGCTCGTGAGTCCACAGTTCCACAAGGTGCCACAGAATCAATAATTTCACAAGCACCCCAGGTGACCCGTATGCACATTAATTTTGAGAGGCATTGGTAAACAACTGTACCCCAAACCATGAAAATTAAACAGAATTTCAGGGTAAAAATGAAATAATACAATGGTCATGGAAAGGGTATCTTAGTCAAAGTCCAGGCAATGGTTTCCTAGGCTCATGTAGCAGAGTCACACATGCTTTGGCTCCTTCCTGCTCTGCCTCATACAAGTTTTATGTGCTGACCACTCTTGTCTGATTTAGACCCTTTTCCTTCAGCTATCTCTGCGTTTCCTAATAGCACACGTCTGTAACCCGGCAATACCTCACCCCAATTGCTCCATGTAGATCCCATTTTCCATGCAGGTGTCTCCGTTCTCCCTTCAGAGATGTTTCTGTGACCTGATTCGTCATTCTGACATTCATACTCTTCCAATACGAGTTCTCTCTTCATGTCAGGACTCCTGGCTAACCACGAATAAGAGCTGCAGTCAATTCTGAGGTACATTTTGTCAACCCCCTTCAAAGAGTGTCTCCAGCAGGACAAGCCAGAGTCACCAGCAGGACAGGTAGCTGTATGCAGGAACTGGGACATCATTTTAACCTGTCAACTACGCAAAGATGGCAGGATGCCACTCCGGTGATGCTATAGCGTCTGCACTTCTGTATTGCTGTCACTCACTCTTGAATCTCTCTTTCCTAGCCTAAACACTTGGCTCCTTCAACTTCTCAAATGTGATAGGCATATTACTTGCTGTAGGGATCTGCACGCACCCCATGGGTAATTATGTATGCACGTGTGTGATGTTTTGCTCGTTTGCCACTTTCCCTCCAGGTGTAACTTGCCAAAAATTCTGTCCC
>LOJH01062931.1:0-10136 GCA_001685095.1 Ellobius talpinus
GTAGCCTGAGCTAATGGGCCAATCAGTTTTATAACTTACGGAGATCTCTGTGTGGTTTTCTTTGGGGCTTACCAGCTGTGGGTACCAGGCAGGACAGAAACCCCAAGCAAGCCCAGCCCTCCTGTTACCCATGTGTATGCATGTTCTTGACCTAAATTTTAAACATTATTATTTTATTAACATACAAAGAAGTCAATTTCATGATATTTTCATACATGTATGCAATCCGCTTTTATTTACCCTCACTACTCCCTCAGTCCTCTCTCCCCCACTGCTGGTCCTGTTTTCCTTGTCCTCAAACAAACCTCCTCTGCTTCCACAACACACAGACTGTCCCCCTCTTTCGTCCTCCTCCTGTTGAGTTTTCTCTCTCATTTCATAGTTTTGTCTTCTTTCACACATACATACATAATATGCATAGATGTGATTATGTCTATACCACAAGTGAGATAACATGTGCATGTGTGTGTGTGTGTTTCTGAGCCTGGCTCATTTCACTTAACATAATGAGCTCCAGTCCCACCAGTTTTCATGCAAACTTATTCCTGATCTGTGCATGTTGCAATAGAATGCCCTGTTTCTGACTCACCCAAAGCAAAGTCAAGCTGGGACAAAGTACACATGTGTGAACAGAGGAGACATATGAATAAAGCCGTCTGTTGATATTCATGCCTGCATTCTGAATCTCATAAATCACATGAATAAAGACATCTGTTGATACTCATGCCTGTATCCTAAATCTCAGATGGAAAAACAAGGTAGAGCTTTGGGTCCCTTTGACACAAAAAGGTATTCGTATTGTCTGCTTATAACAGCCATTATGGGACATTTATTCAAAATTTCAGGGGTACAACCTCAAAATGAAATGGAAAGTGAAATCAAAAGAGCACGGAATCAAATGAACACAGCCCTGGGACCTGACACCTGTGTAGTCCCAGAGTTCACCATGGGAACAACTTGTGCAGCCTCCGAGTTTCGTCCCCACAATCCACAGAATTAACAGACCGAGGGCAATCCCCACAGTTCCTCTGAACTCTGTCCATTGGAAGTTCTGTACAACAGCTCACCAAGTAACAACACCTTAACTGCCAAGACTGGTGCTGGAGAAAGGCCATGGGACAGAGCCTGTGCAGACCATTTCGAACGAAGGTCAGAGAAGAGAGGAGCCAGTGAGCTGCAGAGTCAGTCTCAGAGACTCCAGGGAGACAGAAGCAAGAAACTCCGGAGGTAGAATCCAGAGTGAATCCATTGAAATTGTACTCAGAATATTTGAACAAGATCCACAGACCTGTGGTTCCTAGCAGAGCTCAAGTGGGAAGCCAGGTGTCACCCACAAAGGCACTTGGGGACAGGATTAGATGTGAATAGAAGAGTCTGGGATGTCGGGGAGGAGGTAGAAGAGCCGAAGGGCAGCCAAGTTCCACATTGAAGCGACAGGAAAGGGAGCTTCTAGAGGTTCTGAATGTACACTGCTCCAGGCTCCTTAGTGACTCAGCAGCTGTGCAGCTCACATGAGAATGGTGCGCGTGCTCCTCACAGAACTAAGCCAGGAAGCCCGTCAGAAAAGGTGGAGGTGATAGATCAGGGCTGGGGCCCCTGCTGATATAAAGAGAATATTCTTGTTTTCATGTTGTTTGGTTAGTCACAAAGTAGAAAATGTGGCTGAGGTCCATCTTAATGAAATACTTCAAACTTCATCTCTATCTTTCTCTATGCAGCCAGGATATGCATATACAAAATTATAAGCTTGCCCCAGTTCCTAAGTCAGGGAATCAAACAATCATTTTTAATTAAAAGCAGGGTACCTTCTTTTCAACTTTTGTTTTTGAAGTTTGTATTGGATCATTACTGTGCTTAACTGTGCAAACCATATGAGCTCTCTCTGGCTTAGTCTCCTTCTCTATAAAATAGGGAGCACAGAAGCATCTTCCAAAGGTTGCTGGCCAGGTTACAAGCATCTCCACATGAACAACGGCAAGGATGGTGCCTTGCATGGTCTGGACTGCCTGTCTTTAATTCTTGTCGTCAATGTACCCAGAGACTCTCAAAGGTTCCCTGCAGTGTGTGGCACTAAGCGTTCATACTTCGCAAGGAAACTTAAATCTAGAAACATTCCGAGGGAAGTTGTCTCCATTCTAGAGCAGCCACTAGATCTGTTTCTCAGACAGAGTCACACTGTGTAGCCCTAGCTGGCCTGGAACTTGCTTATGTAGACCAGGCTGGCCTCAAACTCATAGAGATTTACCTCTGCTGCTACCTCCCGAGTGCTGGGATTAGAAGTGTGCTTCCACACACCTGGCCTCGCCTTATTTGATTTTAATAATTTTGGAGAACTAGGCTACTGCCATGGATTAGCTCAATCCATGTTGAGAATTAACCAACAAGAGGTTTAGACTTTTCAATAATTTAACCTATCAGAAGTGAAGATGAAGAGTCTCATTGTAAGAAAGCTACATGGAAAGCTGTGTTTTAGTTAGATAAGCCTTCTAAGGGCTCTCTATCACAGAGTAGGAATCTACAGTCACAAGATTTTGTGCAAACAGGCAGCCTCTGTCTTTGAGAAGACATTGCCAGATGGAAGACACACTAAGAGGCAAAGGCGGAGGGCTTCCCTGATGAACCAGAAGTCAGGATCCTGTAACGGTTTTGCTTAGGATGTATGTTCTTCTCCTTAATGCTTGCCGTGGCTCCTAGGATGAGGCTGTGCTTGCAGTCAGATCTATTTTAACAATAACTTTTTATTGCCATAGTTACAGCTAACACTGACATAGTGATTGAGTGGGACAGAAGAGCAATTAAAATTATAGAACACTTTAACCTTGGCATTTTGATAATGAGGACACTCAACATGAAATACCATTTGATCCACATAAAATTAGACTAGGCAGATAAAATGACGGCATAAAGCTAACAATACTAAAGGCACAAGTAATCCAGTAAGTTTTCTTCTTTCTTTAACTAAAAATGGTGCCATAAATCTTCTCTCAATATTCAAATGCAGAAACAAGGTCAAAATATTGTAAAGTTGAGACAGCTATAAAATATCAGTATTAAAGTATAAGATCAATAGCCAATATCTAAGATGGCATATTTGTACGAAGCTAGTATAGTTAATCTTGTGATTGCTGATATTTAGGTGCTAGTGGACTAAAATTAGAGTGTAATTAAAGAAAAAAAGCAATGTTAAAGTATTCACATTTGCACTGTAAAAATTTAAATAGCAGTTGGCCGTTTGCTTTGTTTTCATCCTGACTTCAGGAGTCTTCTGATGGCTCCAAGGAAAATAGACTCCAGTCAGACAGTAGCTTCTTCTAAGCAAAGAACCAAGAGCCTGTGGTGGTCATCCACATGATGCCAGGACCTTGATCTGGTACAGGCTGTGGTAGTCACATGACACCAGGACCTTGATCTGTTACAGGCTGTGGTAGTCACATGACACCAGGACCTTGATCTGTTACAGGCTGTGGTAGTCACATGATGCCAGGGCCTTGACCTGGTGCAGGCTGTGGTAGTCATGTGATGCCAAGACCTTGACCTGGTGCAGGCTATTGTGGTCAAGTGATGCCAGGGCCTTGACCTGGTGCAGGCTGTGGTAGTCATCCATGTGACACCAAGGCCTTGACCTGTTTCAGGAGTGGTGGTCATGTGATGCCAGGGCCTCGACTTCATGCAGAGGAGCTGGTGAGACTTGGCATTTCAGAGATGACAGAGGAGCACAAACATGAGTTTTGGTGGGACATTAGGGTGGACAAACAAGTCTAGATCAAGAAAGAGAATCTGGGTTGGGAGGTAAATTTAGGAATTAATATTAAGCCCATGGTTGCATAAAACCATGGGACCAAATGGAGTTACCTAGGAAGAAAAAGGAATATGTCCTGAGCTCGCTCAGTACTCAGTCTCTACATGTGAGAGAGCACACAGCAGAGGAGACATCAGAGAAAAGGGAAAAGCCAGAGGCATGATATTCGAGAAACAGAGAAAATACACTTCTTAAAGACTGGCTGACTGTGTTAATGTGCCTAAGGCTAAGTGAGAAAGAAAATTCTGGAATAGTGAAGCAATGCAGAGGCCTGCTCTCTGAAGGGATCACACAGCACACACATCACACAAGACAAAGAGTGGTTTGGAGGAAAGGAGAAGTCAGGCCATGAAGCAACCCGGGTAAGAAACGGGGTAATACTGGGGTGCGCACGTGGTTCTGGGGGCTGGTGTCCTTTCATAAACAGCCAATGGCAGAATGTTCTATTGAGACCGTGACGGAAACTGGTGCAGGTACCAGCCTTGGGATGAAAGTGATCCTCCCCTTTAGGAGGGTAACTGGAACATGAGGGTACATATCTGCAATCTTTGTGTTTGGGAAGTAGTGGCAGAAGGATCAGGAGTTCAAGGCAAACCTTTTCTATATAGTAAGTTCAAGGTCAGCATGGGCTACATGAGAACCTATGGGAAAAAAAGAAAATGAAAAAAGAAAGATTGAATGAATTTAAAAATGGCCATGAGGGCTCCCAGGGAGTCCCTGGCAACCCAAGTGTGTTGAAAATGTTTCTATTGGTTAAGCTCAACTGACAGGGGCTCAATACTCTGATTACCTAAATTTACTCACATTGTTAATACACGGAAGCTTTATTTAACATCATGGTTCTAAGAAGAAGTACAAATATTGAAGGAACAGTTCAGAAAGAAACGACAAATGGCAGTCAGAGTCATGTTGTGCAGGCACACACCCTCACTTCTGGGCATCATGCACTCAGGATCTGTTTCCCAGCAACAGATGTGTTCCTAGGAGCTGAGAATGTGCCATGATGATGGGGCTGCTTCTGCACGCCTGGGAGAAGGAAGCCAAAGCTTCAGGGAAACAGCTCTGCTTGCCTTTCCCTGGACTCCTGTCTATCCAAGGAGAATCCTCGCTCAGTCCCTCTCTCCTGACTATTTTATCAGCAAGACAGAGTGCTTATTTGTCCTTGATTCATTCATCTCAAAACCCTTGTCAGAAAGATGAGGATTTTATTATAGACATAATTGCTTTCTCCTAATTGAGAGGTTAAGATTTATGAATGAAAGCAAACCTCCAGTCATTACTGAATAGTAAAACATTTTGGCTCATGGCACCTTTTAAGTTAGAGCAATTTGCCAGCTTCTGATGACAAAATTGGCATCTACCTTTCTCACGCTATCATCCTTCATCTTCTTATCCCACCCTGAAAGTTTGAAAATTTACAAAATAGCCTCTACATGTCTTGATTACCAACTTACAGAATCATAGGGGACCAAACTAAAAAATTTAAGAAAAGGAAACTTGAAACTATAAACACTTAAGTGTGTAGAATCTCAATAGATGAAGTGCACAAAAGACAATAAAGGTTATTTGATAACAGAGACAAAATGCATATATAGTCATACTTTAGAATTGTATTGATTTTAACAGACAATAATTACATGTGTTTCTGAGGTACAATGCTAAGTTTTGGTTCATTAATACATTATAAAAACTAAGTCAAGTTAATTAACACATTTATTACCTCACCATAGTGAATACATTTAACATTTCCAGGTTGCTGATAGAATAAAATTTAACATTATCACCCCATACCCAATCATCTAGCTAAGAATTCGGGGTCTGTGCAGTGTGGGAAGGCACGACAAGTCCCAGTTATATATCTCAGGGCAATGAAAGTGTTTGAGGGAGAAACATTCTTAAATCCAAAGTCACTCAGGCTTTCATTGGCACACTAGCCTTGAGAATCTCATGAGGATGGGGATTCTGATTCAGTTAGGCCGGGACAGAGCTTGAGAGCTATATTCCACTAACGCTCGGGGCTGGCCCAGCTGCTAACATCCTACCCGCACTTCGACCACCAAGATCCAGATCTCTGTGGACAATTATGATGAAAGTCAGCTGTAACACAAGGAAGACTCCTAGCGTTTTCAAAGTCTGGTGGTGGAGACCATCACTAGAAAGAGTTTAACAAGACTCCTGCATGCCAGAGTCCTAAACTAGAATGGAAAAAATGCAAGATGGGGTGGGGTGGGGAGCGTAGACTAGCACACAACCAAGGTGGCCACAGGATCATCTGCCTGATAGAAGCATTTGCAATCCCACAAAGAGAGACTCGCTGCAATAAGAACTCAGAACAGGATTGCTTCCCCCAAATGAACACTAAGCTATCTACAGATTTTGGGGGGGGGGAAGTACATGGGAATCTTATACTAACTCAGTGCTCGAACTGACTCACCAAAAGTCCTGATCATCAGAGATGATCTAGGAAAAAGCTGATTCTAGGAAAAAGCACAGAGGGTAAACAAATATTTACATGTGGAGTTTAATGACTGGAACTCTACACCACCCCTCCTGCCCTAGGAAGCCCAGCCCCTGGGCGTTCACACACACCATAACAGAAGGTCAGCGGGTGCTGATCTAATACAGCTGTCCTTCAGCTTCCTCGGAGACTGCTTCCAATGTGTCAGTACCAAATCTGTGCTCTCAGGTCTTCCAGGAAATGGCATAATACTTGCATATATTTCTGTATCCTCCCCTATACATACATAATCATCTAGAGTGCTTACAATACCAGTGAAGTATCAAGTAGATAACACTGTAAACACTACATAAATAGCTATTGTATCATATGACATAGATTTTTGAAGACTCATTTTTTAATTATGTGTAAACATGTGCACATGGGTTCAAGGACCTGCAGAGGCTCTGCCTGACTGAAGCTCAAGTTACTGACATCTGACATGGTTGCTTGGAATCGAACTCCAGTCCTCCGGAGGAGCAGCGATTCTGCTAACAGCTGCTCCATGGTTATGGAGAGAGTGATATCCACAAGCATGTTCGGTCTAACTACATAGTGCACGGCAGCAACACCTTAGGACCCTCAGTTCCTGATCGGCTGACCCTGCTAAGCGTGGGGGATGACTGCATTAATCCCCAGATAGGTGATCTTCAGTCTTAAGTTACCAAATACATGGAGATGGGAGAGTAGGAGGAGGTTTGGAAAGAGTAGGGAAATGTAATCATAAACTCTCTCAACTTCATCATGCCTTGTCCATCATAAATGATTTGCACAGACTCCAAAACCGGATCACATGTGTACTAAAATTTATCACCAGAAAATGAGGTCTTTCATTTTTCACTTGTTACTCTTTAAACCTCATTAAGATTCATGAGACATGAAAAAATTCTGCATTAAGTCCTTTAATTACACACAGAATAGGCAGTGGGGGGAGGGGTGGCATGCCTGAAACCCAGCGGTGCTACTTTAACCCCACTCAAGCTGTCTACAGCTTGAGGAGAACCTCCCCGAGGATGAAGGCAACCCCTGAGTTCACGGGTACAAACTCTGGTTGTGAGGGGGCAGTGCTGCATATGCCGTGAGGAATCGCAGCAGAATTCTAACCCCTCGGCCTCACTGACATTAGATGATGGCGTTACCTCTTCCAATGAACACCTGTCTGGTGCTTCCACTCGCTTCCCAGTCCGTTAAAGTGACTGGTACGAATAGAAGCTGGCGAAGTCACTGCTTCTTCCTTAAACCAGTGCGACTGTGCCTGCATCCGAGATAGATATTCTTAGAGCCCACAGGCAAGAGTAGCTCTCACCCCTCATTGAAGTAACTTCTTTTTGCAGCAGATGGAACCATTATCAAAAGTCACAACTTATCAATACAGAGAACAGCTGAAGGTAGGGTGTCCAAGCCCGACTGGTTGTTCATCTGCACACAACCCCCGCACAGGAGGTTCAGAGAATGGAAGAGAGGGCAGAACATGGGAAGTGCTGGAGAACCAAGACATGGCAGAATTCTGTCTTCTATATAGGACAGAGGAGCTGTACCTATGAAATCTTAACAACAGGTTGTTTAACAATCCCCAAACAATAATACCACCAGACATGCCAACACACACGGGGACAATCTCACAGTCCCCATCCCTAGATGAAGAGCTACGGGAATTAACAATTACTCGGAGAGGGAGACACAGTCTTCCCCAAGGATGAGCCCGCAGGTTGGTTATCCAGTATCAAGTGGTCAACCCTAAAACATATACGTAAGCAATATTAAGGGGAATCAACAGGCTGTATTTATACACTTATACATACATAAGCATGCGAAAACAGTAACTAAAGGAGAGAGCGAGGACAGAGAATGAGGGTAAAGTTGGGTGAATAGGGAAGTTGAGATCTGGGAGGAACTGAGGGAGTAGATGAATATGATCAAAATATAATTATGAAACTGTCAAATAATTAAATAATTTTTAAAAAAGAGTTTCCTCTATAAAGCTGCTGGGCAGAAATTACACCGGTTCTTGGGGCTGATGCTTCTCATCAAACTGACTAATGGGAACCAATCGCTGAGGGCCCAAGTCAGGATGAAGACTCCAGGGTGAAGCTGGGAGATGGCTCAGTGGGAAAGTGCTCGCCTTGCAAGCAAGATTGATTAAACAACCCAGGTCCAATCCCTAAAACCCACATGAAAAGACCAGGTGAAGCAATGTGCGTCTTTAATCCTAGTGTGGGGAGGCAGACACAGGAGGATTCCCAGAGCTTGCTGGCAGCCATCCTCTCCAAATCTGTCAGTTTGCAAGTAAGAAACCTTGTCCCTAGAAAGAGAGGATGGTATCTAAAGAACAAGAGTTACCTTCTGGCCTTCACATACATGCACATACACATGCATGCACACCTGTACACATATGAACATATACACATGCAAAAGATTCCAGGAAGCTAGGCATAGTGATGCTTGCCTGTATTCCCAGGACTAGGGAGGCTAGGGCAGGTAGACTGGTTGTCAAGAGTCTAAAGCCAGCCTGAATGACACAAAGAAACGCTGTCTCAAAAACTGTAATATTTTAAAGGATTCCAGTTAAAACTGCTAACTATGACCAGTTGGGAAACAATGCTAATAACTATGGAATAGATTTCTGAACACTTTTTTTTTGGTTTTTCGAGACAGGTTTCTCTGTAGCTTTTGAGCCCATCCTGGAACTAGCTCTAGTAGATCACACTGGCCTCAAACTCACAGAGATCCTCCTACCTCTGACTCCTGAGTGCTGGGATTAAAAGCGTGTGCCACCACTGCCCTGCTATTCTGAACACTTTCTATGGCTGGGAGAAAGGCTTTGTTTACACAGCTCTCTTAATAAAGTCACACTCTGCTTAAGAAAGCCACAAAAGTCAGCTGTCCTTATAAAAGCAATAAACTGAAGTTTCCTGACACCACTTGGATTCTTCTGCTGTTATCAAGGAACTGTAATTCACAACGAGGTCTGAGTGTACCCAGGGTTTATGAATGCTGTGGAAACTCCTTCAGCCAATAGCCTTTAAGATACTAGCCCATTTGGGTGTGGTGTTTTATACTATAAATGCAGCCAGCCATAAAACTTGCATGCACTCTCTCCTGGCTGCTAGATTTGGTTCCTGTTCCCTGTTTGTGCAGAGGACTGTGATCTGAATCTACCCCTAAATAACTATCCCTTTATTATACTCCATTCTGAGCTAGTGTGGGATTTCCTTTTAGCATCCATCTTCATCTGGCGCCTGATGTCCAAACAACTGAGGCTAACCCATGTGGCAAACCACATACTTTGGGTCCGGGTGCTTATATGCCCGCTTCAGGAAAGTAGCTAAGAGCATGCCCATGTCCCAGCACCCTTCTCCATCTGCCTGGGCAGGCAGCGGGATTGGGTCTGCTGGGAGTACACAGGCAGGAGAGTTAAGGTAGTGAGGACGGCTCCCACCCAGCAACCCCAGAGCCAGTGGTGAACTGCCTCCACCATATTGAAAGCCTGAGAGAGGTGGAACCAACATGCAGGGCTGCTGCACCAAGTCGTTGAGCATTTTAAAAGTGCTCCTGGTCAGATTATTACAGATCCACAATAAGAACAGATAACAGATTCAGTTAAAAAAAAAAAGACCTCTAAATGAGTCACAGTGTTGGATAAATGTAGGTAGGCTTGGGAGAAAGAAGAAAAAGAATACAGTTATAAAAGAAAGAAAATGGTTATAAAAAATAAAGTCTTTAAAGAGACAGTATAGACAGTCATAGATTAAAGGAGTACAGAAAAATAAGCCATGTAGATGGAAAATACACAGAGAGTCTAGATTATGCATATTATTGTGTTTTCTTTGAATTTTTTGA
>LOJH01062932.1:7118-21756 GCA_001685095.1 Ellobius talpinus
CTCAGGACCTTTGGAAGAGCAGGCTATGCTCTTAACCTCTGAGCCATCTCTCCATCCGCAGATATTTCACTCTTAAACCTCCCATATATTGTTATTTTTATTATAATAGTGTAAAATATATTTTAATTCTGTACATATATTATTTATTTCCTTTTGTAATTTTTAGATGTAGACTAGTCAAGATTCTTAAGTGGACCTTGGGGGAGAGTGAGCAGGAGTTGTGATCTGCTTACAGCCAGAGCCTCTAGTGTAGACCTGTGTGTCTCAATCTTTTGGACCACAGTCTCACAGTTTTAAGTTTAACAAATAATCCTACTAAACATTTTTTTCTGACTAAATATGCGGATATAATTTCTGTTTACTTCAAGCTCTGCAAATATCCATGAATAACTTATATTCTACCACTACATGGTTAGCTAATGCCATGTGACTGCCATTCTTCTGGGAACTGTAGAAAAACAAGGTGGATCTCTCATGAGGTCTTTTCAGAGAGAAGACTGTTCTGTTACTGTAAACAACCCAGGAACCAGAATGCCTAATATATATTGTGCCATGTGAGTGGAGGCCAATTAAAGATGCCTTCAGGATAGGAAAGATAAAGTGTTCTAATTTTCCTTCATTAGCAGTATCTGTGTGTGCTTTTGGCCACAGTGCCTCTTTAAAAAGTGGGTTTTTAAAAGTTCACATACAAGAAATTTTGATAGCTTTTTCCTTTTGCTTAACATGTTTCAAAAACTCAGTAAGCTAAAGGCCAGAAGTGAGGGCTGTACGTCCCGAGTCTGTTCTGCTGAGGTTTGTCACATCTGTAGGTGACAGAATAATTCAGTTCAAGAATAAAAGAAACTTGATTTAAGGGGATGTGCTTTTGTAAAATATTTTGCATATTTCAGAGTGTTTGAACTATGTCATATTAGTGTTCATAAGGTGTGTGTGTATATATATGTATGTATCTAGAACCAGTAGAAGTACAGTTTAATTCAATCATTTTGGGGGCATTTGTTTATTTGTTGTGTGTTTGTGTGCACATGTGCATATGTACATGTGAAAATAAGGGGCTAACTTGAGAGTATTGGTTCTCTCCTTCCATCCTGTGGGTCCAAGGATTGAGCTCAAGATCTCAATCTTCATGGCTGAGCCATCTTGCCAGCTGGAGGCTTAGTTTAAATTATGGAATCACATAAATTTTATAGATCTACAAATATTTCTATGAACTAAAGTCTAAATTTTCTAAAAAATGTTATGGAGGCTTAAGCCACTACCTTAACATAAAGTTATTTTTAGTGTGTGTGTGTGTGTGTATGTGTGTGTGTGTTGTACCCAGTCCTTTTGAGTAGAGGTCAGAGAACAACCTGCGGGAAGCGGTCTCTTTCTTCATTACATGTGTCCTAGGAGGTTAAGCTCAGGTCCCCAGGCTTAATGGCAGGTACCATTATCTACTGAGCCATCTTGCTGGGCTCTGTTTTTCTTCTGATAATGGAAAAACTTCTCTAACATAAAAATAAAAACTTTTTGATGGAATTTTTTAAAATGAAACATTTTGCTTTATTGAGGGTAGAGAAAATTGAGGTTGCTTGTTAATTTGGGGGTCTGAAGGAAGAGGGAGAGAGACTTCTGGACTGGTCTTAGCTTGCTGTTAACCTTCTTATTTAAGGAACTCAGTTGCTCCTCCCCTGCAGCATTCATTCCTCACTTAGAGTCTTTTTCATTGGCTATAGTTCCTGCCAGGTTAGGACCATGCCCTCTGTTGCCATGGCTGCGACAAGTGCATATACAGTTCTGTGGTATTAGCAGCTATTGCAGAACAGATTTTTCTACAGAATCATTGCTATGAATTGATTGCTTTATGCTGTCTTCTTCTACATACTGTTCACTGTTTGGTTCATACTGATCCAAGTTCTCTTTTGAAAGAATAGCCTCCAAACCATCCAAATTTATGACATTGAGAACATATGTATTAGATCGCAAAGAATTAGCTTTTTGAGTGTTGAGTTTAACAGTATTCTAAGCTGAGTATGACGTTGTTGTTGTTGTTGTTGTTGTTTTGTGATAGTGGCACTAGAGATTGCATTTAGGGCATCCCATATTTTACCCAAGAGCTTTACCACTGAGCTATCCCCGCACCACCAACTTGGTTATACCTTTAAATTGGAATCATCTGTGAAGCCTGTATTTTACTTCATAAACTATGATCACCTTATTGTATACAGTATCCTTGCACACATAGAGTTTCAAATTGTTTTCGATTTTGGTACTGGAGATTAGGTCTAGGTCTTTGCACATGCTGAGCATAAACACTACCACTGAGCTAACCCTCCAGCCCTGCAGATGTCGATATTATTGTCAAAGAACCAGGCCATTTTTTTGAAGAGTTTAATTTGGTACAGTTGGAAATGTCAACTAGAAGAGTTAATTGTAATTATTTAGAGGTATAAATTTATAAATAACTGTTAAGATAGCATGGATTAAAATTTAATTCTCTTTACATGTAATTTGAGACCATTTGTTCTCTGTTACAAGATGCTATCTTAATTCTGCAGTGTCTCACATAGCATTTTAAGTGATGAAAGAATGCAAGTTTCTTTTTGGGTTAATTTTTTGTTGAGACAGAATTTTATGTAGCTTTGCCTGGTTTTAATCATTATGTTGTCAAGCATGACCTTGAATTCCTGATTCCCCCTCCTTGCACCTCCCAAGTGCTGGGACTGCAGGCATGTGCCACCACATCCAGTTTCTTTGTGGGTACTTTTAATTATATGGATCAGATATTTTTATATTTTTGACATATTTTTATGTTGAAATTGATATCAAATATATTTCTCAAATAACAGTATTTGTTTATGCTACATGTAAATGATTATGAATGTTTCTGTTTCAAAACAATACAATTGTTTACATGCAAACATTAAAGTGCTTTTGATTTTTGGTAACTAGCATGTCTCTAAGCAGAAATTTAGGATTGGTGTGTTTGTTACTTTGTTAGGATTAGTGTGTTTGTTATTTTGTCTCCCTGTGGATGTGAGAACCTGGGATACTTATTTGATAATTGCTATTGTTGATTCATGTCTACAGTGGTAGTGGACACAGTTTTTGATGGAAGTTATTGTCTTTTGAAAGAGTACTTAGTTAAGTAGTAGAATCTGTGTTATACTCTAATAGAGAATGTATCACTGCTATCATTACAATGTATGCAACCAGTTGAACTCCTTGTCTTTTTTTACTATCCATATTTACAATTTTTTATTTGTTTGCTAGACATTTTTGGTTCCTATAAACCAAGTGTTCCCTGCAGAAGAGGACAGTAAAAAAGATGTGGAAGATAACTGTAAGTATGAATTTCAACGTTATTTCTCCATCCACAGAAGTATCTGCTTCCAGAAAGTCAGTTAGTGGTTATGTTACGAGTACAGGAGACTAGGTCAGAGCACACAGGCTTGATAAGAGCCCCTGGGACCTTGGAAGGCCTAAGTTCATTCCTGATCCCATGTGCAGTCTGTGGAGGGTCTCTTGAGTATCTCCTACTGCCCTTTCAGTTGTGTGGGAAGGGTGATGATGCAGTGTGAAGCTTCAACTGAAGACTTGTCTCAGTTGTCTCTAAAGTTATTCCAAACCTTGTAGTGGGGGATGAATTCATACTGATTTGGAAGCTGACAGCCAGAGTCATTTAATATCACTCTTTGGATATGGCAAACCACTATTGAACAAAACAAACAACATTGCTGAATAATTTAGAATTAAAGTGTTTATCTAAGAGCATTATGTTAAAACGTAGTATTGATTTGCTTTATAGAGACCTTAAAATACTTGGTGAAAACTTCTTT
Source organism: Ellobius talpinus (assembly GCA_001685095.1). NCBI lineage: Eukaryota > Metazoa > Chordata > Mammalia > Rodentia > Cricetidae > Ellobius > Ellobius talpinus. The sequence goes on from LOJH01062932.1 coordinate 10,937, forward strand.
ATTCATTGAACAGGGCATATTTATTTTCTATTTTCAACAATCAGAGGTAATCACATTTTAGTTGTTTTGGATCTTCATCACTGTAACAAAATATCTGAATTAATTTAAAAGGAATGGGGAGGCCTGTTTGGTTTATAGATTGGGAGGTTTCTGTCTTTGGTTATTTGACACCTCCATTTGTGCCTTTGGTGAAATGCAGTGCATTATGGCAGGAAGTCACTTACTGCAGTGAAGCCAGGAAGCAAAGAGAGCTAAGAAAATTCCCTGTCCCCATCATTCCTTTAAGGCACACCCCAGTGCCAGCCTCACCCCTTAAAGTTCCCATCAACTTCCAACAGCTCCAAGTGAAACTCCAGACCTTAACAGAGGTGCCTTTGGAGAACATTCTAGATCAAAACTGTAGTGGGGGCAAGTGTGGTGTATGAGGATCATTTCTAGTTACCATGGGTTTTCTTAGAAGTATCTGACTTAGTAGTCTACAGACAAGAGGACTGTTTATTTATTCTTACTGTTTTTCACTGGAGTTTACAATTGAGTAAGCCTGAAAGACCCCATATATAGATACAGGTGTTGTGAATAGTGCTGGTGTTGGGGGCACTGTGGGCTGATGGGGAGACCATCATGGGTTCTAATTCTGACTTCATCTTGAAAGCTGATGTACCTGCAGGCCACATTGCTCCTCTTTTGGGAAGTCCATATGCAATGTAGGAGTAGTTATGTACATTGTGTGCTTAGAGGGATGCATTCAAGATGTTTGGCAGAACACCTGACTTCCACAGACTCAGTAAACAACAGCTGCTATTATTAGGTGTAAAGACACCATTTTTCTTTCTTTCTTAAGTTGCTAGAGAGTTTCTCTGATGAAATAATGCAGTTTTGAGTAATAACCAAAGCAAAATAGAAAGAAAACTATATCATATTGAAAATACCAGAAAATACCTTTTTGTTAAAGTTTTCTAGGGGGGCCATTGAGATGGCTTAGTGGGTATCAGTACTTTCTGCAAGCTTGAGGACCCGAATTTGATCCTCAGGAGCCACAGGCGGAAGAGGACTTTTCCTACACACTATGTCTTACACTGCCACTCCCCACAACACATATAAATGTAGCAAAAATTTGCTAGGGTATATCATGTATCAGTTAATACTCTACGTAGTAACATGTTTTTCTTAGAGATATATTCACCTGTAGCTAAGCGGAATAGGTTTGAATTTTCCATCTGCTATTTTTTGAATGAATATTTTCAAACTCTGCTGTTTCCTTTGCTGGGGTATACTTCAGCACTGTTGGCTTCCCCTGGACCCAGAAGGGTTCTCTGCTTTCCTAGCTCTCACTGATGGTTGCAAGTGGTAGTCGTGGTACCACGTGGACGCTCACTGTTCTCATTGTGCAGTAGCCTGTTGTGACTTGAAGTCCCTTTCCTGAAGCCCTGTCACTTAAGCGGTTTTGGTTGTTGATTTTATGATACAGTTTTTTAGCTGAAGTTGTTCCTTCACTCAGACTTCTCATCATCACACTGACCTTTCCAAATGCAGCCTGCTTTCTTTCCCATATCATCCCGTATTCTGTATCAGAGTGATAATGTAGTGATTAAATGCCTGCTCTCTGTAGTGTAGTGCGAATCGCGTGGTAAAGTTCATTGAAAGCAAAGGTATAGAGACAGTCATACACCTATCGCTGATTGGCTCCCACAATGTTGAAAATGTTTGTGGGTTCCCCTTTTCCTCTCTGTCACGAAACTAGAGCTGGAGTCAATAAAGAGGATCTCAAATATTCAGATAATCTCTAGTCATTATTTTAAATTTAACGAAGCCACAGGTGTTCTTCATTAAACATTTTTGTTATTATATATGTTTATATCACCAAAGTATGTTGACAGGAATAATTGTGTTTATAATTCTATGATGTCTTTTAAAAAATTCTATTGACTAGCATGCATGAGGCCCTGGTTCACTCCCCGACGCTTCCAAAAAGGAAAAAAGTTGACAAAAAATAGCTTAGAGCTTTTGGGCCAGTGACATGGCTCAGCTGGTAAAGGTTCCTGCAGTGCAAGCTCGGCATCCTGAATTCCATTTCCCTGGTCCATGTACAGGTGGATGCTGAGAACAGCACCAAAGAGTTGTCCTTGGACCCACTCAGTGCCATGCCGTGCATGTCCCATCATGCATGCATGTGTACATTCACTTAAAAAAATGTTCTTCAAGGTGTGGTGGTGCTCACCTTTAATCATAGCTCTTGGAAAGTGGAAACAGGGAGATTTCTGTGAGTTCAAGGCCAACCTGGTCTCTCTATATAGTGAGTTTCAGGTCAGTCAGAGATGCATAGTGAGACCCTGTCACAAAAAAATTGTTGTTCTTTTGACTATAGTTAAATCTCTAAATACTTAGACATTAAAAGTAAGCAGTCCATATAAAGTATTACATCTAAAAATAGCCAAGCTAAGTAACTATAGGGCTGGCTACCAGAAGGAGATGGGATGAAACTAGGTGTTTCTGGGACCCTTGTGAACATTGCTGAATCACAAAACTAGGGAGGTGGTTGAAACTTAACCTTTCCCACTTTGACAAACAGCAGATATTTTTCCCCATGAAAATGGAATAGCCTGATCAGTGTGACTGAAGGTTCTCCTGCCTTTGACATACATTGTGCCTGTTAGGAGTTTATTTGTCTGAATGAACAGATATCTTTGAGAAGGCAGGTGGGGAATAAGGACTCGGGTGAGGAGTATAGAGTTAGCAGCCATTCACATGTCAGTATAAGGTTACATGGCTGGCTTTGACCGGGTGTGCATGCTGTGCTATCAGCGATTCTCCCTTAGAGGGAGCAGATGCTAGTGTGTAGGCAGGTATTCAGAGGAAAGTGAGATGTGGGGAGAGGCTCAGCAGAATGCTTTGAATAGAGAAGCAGCAACGTGTAGATCTGGCTTGTACGGAACGAGGGTGGGAGAAGAGCAGGAATGAAGGTGCCTGGATAACCAGAGGCACCTCTGCTGCTTGAGCCCTTCCGAATCTTTCCTCAGTTCAAAGGAAAGCTACAGCTCAACCATGAAGAGCCCCAGTCTAGTGATCACTCTCCTGCTCTGCTTTTGGTGGCATCAGAAAGCAATGAGGCCCTTAGAAAGTGAGCTGACTTCATTGTCTAAGGGCAGAAACATGGCTGTTCTTTGCCAGGAAGGTCTAGCAAGAGGCTCTTGTAGACACTCTTGACTTGTATACTGGGGATGCAGGTACTGAACATGTGCTATGTCTTAAGTGAGGACCCATAAAACAAGTGAAGTGTGCAGCATCTCGTCCTCAAGTATTTGGCTTATATATATGAAATATATATAACTGAAACCAGGAATATAAAATTATCATCCTAATCCTGACAGATTAGGAAAGAAGAGACTAGCTCTGGAGGTGGTGAGGTTGGAGAAGTATCATTTTGAGATAACTCTGGATCTATCTCAAAGTATCATTTTGAGAAGTGACTTTAAAGGAAGTATAGTTATATATATGGAGAGGATGTTGTAGGCAGAGACAATGTATGAATAGATTGTGGGTTTAATAAATAGCTGTTTATGTACAAGTTAGGTATTAAAACAGGTTATAGAAAATCATAAGAATGTTGTGTATAAGTTAAGCATTAAAACAGGTCATAGAAAACCATAAAATGACATTTGAATGCATGTTTAATAACAACTTTTAATTGAGTTTAAGGTGAATGTTTGTAGTTGAGCCCCAGCAGTGTTCTCTGAGATGGAGAGAGATTTAGTTAGTGCTCTAGTCTACTTAGTCCACTCTGCAGTCTGGACTAGAGAGAATAGAGATGAAAGCAGTAGACAAATAGAAGTCACTCTAACTACGAAAGAGGTAGGGTGACCTTAACAGCCATCCTGCACAGCAATGGGGCTGTAGACAAGAAGGGAGAGACAAGTCAGGGATTCAGGATGTGTTAACATTAGGATACTTACCATGAACCTGGCAGTGGGTTGTATCTTTATGTGATGCGAAGATTTAGAATCTGACTTCAAGTGGGAGGACAAGAAGAGATAGCTCTGATGTTGACTACCGTTTTCAGTTTGGATAATTGATAAGAATTATGGTCGCAACAGCAAGCCGATGAGCGTACCTTCTGCTCTAGCTTGTTGTGGGAATGAAACATAGGAGATGGGAATGCACAGGGACTAGGTAGGGAAGACCTGGGGATGGATTGCTGCAACAGAACAGAGAAACAAGGTGCTTGTTCTGATTCTGAACTTAACTCAGAAATATGCTGGATGCATGATATCTCTTAGGTCTGACTCTCCTTTTATTGGTCATCATGAGAACTCTCCAAATGACCTGTTGGTCCCTTATTATTCTAAATCTATATGGTCTCTCTTTTATCGGTAAGCTTCTAGCATTGAACTGGATTAGTATCTCACTTTGTAGCGTCCTAAATGGCTACAGTAGTTCTTTCCACTTGATTGATAGTTGACATTTAAACCTGACCTCATCAGAATACACCACTGGTACTCACTAGATGTAACTCCCCTAACTGGAATGTATCATCTATAGTTCTTACAGATGTAAATAAATAAGATTTATTTTAGGCAAGTGTTCTACCAACGCAATGTACCCCAAATAGATCTGTTTTGTACTAGGCCATGGGGTTTATGTGTACCTGTGTTCTAAAAAACATGGTATTAAATCTACCCTAACAAGTGAATTTTAAATGGGAATCAGAGTGACTATGTATAATGAACTTTATTTTTAATCTTTATTTTCTCTTAGGTTCACTGATGTACTTAAATGAAGCCACACTCCTCCATAATGTCAAAGTTCGGTACAGTAAAGACAGAATCTATGTAAGTATTTGACCAATGACTTTTTTGTGGATAATTGTTTCACATGGCACATTTACTTTTTCCCTCTGTGGTCTGAGTGTACATGAGAGTTCTAATGCATGCTCTCCAAACATAGCTCCCATGAACCTGGTACACAGTGGGTACTTAATAAAACCTGCAGGATAAGATAATGAATTCAGAGAACTAGTTAACCTACTTCAGACTTACAAAGGTCCAATTTGAGTGGTTAAAACTATTTTGGAGTTTATTTTTGGTATATGTTTACACATCTGTTTAATTTCACTTTTCACACTGTGTAGAGAATTTAAAGTGACCTATATGTACTGAAGTTAAAAAGAAAGCTAAATGAGGAAAGTTAAGTAAGTTAGAATAGAAGGCAATAGCTGAAGAAGTATCAGATAGACAAGAATGCTGATCATGGAGCCTAAATAACAGTAGGATTTCATTATTCCTTACATTCTGGTTCTTAAATGTACAGATCATTAAACACAAAGAAAGACAGTGCTTTTGTTGTAAGTAGTTAATCTCAGATAATTCAGATGGATATTTAGCTACTGGGTTTTAATTATCATTCATTGGGCACAGATGAGATTTTATAATGCTCTGACCTGGTCGTAGATTCTTCTGTTGGCTGGAGATGGATTACCACACTCTGGTATCCTGTTATAAAGATGGGCTTCATTATTTTTGAACGAAGGACGCACATGGCTTCTTTGACACTTACAAGATCAAATGACAGTCTTAATCTTTTATATCACTATCAATTTGCCTAATTGTACTTACTTAATTCTGACTAAATTACATCTAGTCTTTGCCATCTGTCCAAGGAGTGACAGCTTGGAAATAGAAATAGGTCTCTCCCAAAGAATCTGCTTGTCTCCTGGCTGTGCATGCTGATAAGACTCCACTTTCTTCTATTTTACCCTGTACGTTCAACTGACTAAAGCGTCAGTTTAGGTGTGAATATAGGTATTCTTGGGTAGAAGCGTTTTCAGAGGTGAAGTTTATTCTATTTATAACTTGTGATTGAACAGACTCTAACGTCCACTGAGTGTTGTTTTAGATATTGAAGTAGCAAATTTTTAAAGTCTGTTTGAAACAGTTTAACTTGTAAATCAGTGAAAATCAATTTGTGTATTACTGGGGACTGCCTCTTCAGAGTAGAGTGTAAGGACCAGAGTTGTCAGGTTGCCTGAAGTCAGGAGTGGCATGCTCTCTTCTCCTTGCCAGTTAGGCCTTTTAGTTTTAAAGTCATGAAATGGTGGGCAAACCATAAATGAATCTGTTATTAATATAAAATCTAATTAAATGTATCAATTGCTATTTATATAGATGTATAATTATGGGAAGGAAGCAATTTAGAGTAATAATTTAAGCTTTTTGTAGTTAGATTTGATTAAAACAATAGATAAACCCCATTTAATATTTTTATGTTACTGAAATCTCTGTTTACTTTTTGTCACATGTGCAGCCTTATGTGACTAGTGCCTGTGGAGGTCCGAAGAGGCTTCTGGGAGTCAAACCTGGCTCCTTTGTTTGAGCAGACAGTGCTGAGCCACCTCTCCAGTCCCTTCTATTCATTCACATCACCACTCTCCTCCAGGAAGCATCTTTGGGGACTTTGTGTGCATTTAGCAGTTTGAAAGTGCAGGATTTTACAGCACTTCTCTTCCACAGTTGGAAATAAAGGAGAGAAGTATGGCCTTGTATGCCCCGGTTTTGCCAGTGTTACTAAACTACAACTCTCTATCTCCCCAAGTAGAAGTTTTATAAATTCTATTAGTACATTAATATGACCTTTAAAAACCAAATTAAATTTTAAATTTAAAAGGAAGTTGAAGTTGCTCATGAAACAGTTACCCGGCAGTGGTTAGCGTGTGGTGTTCTGCAGAACTCCCATGACCAAGTGGTCACATCAGAGCTGTTTCACTCCTGAGCATTCATTGACAGGGAGGCTCAGACTGAGCTACAAGATCGTTCAAATGCTTTAGTGGAGTGCCGAATAGTCTGAGGATAGCTGTGAGCTGAGATGAGCTGTGGGACCCAGCTTGGGGACTGTAGGTAGAGTCAATATGTGGTGAAGCCGTTACCCGGGAGAATTATGGGAAGGGATTTTTTTCAATTAATATATTTATTAATTATGTATACNGCTGGGAATTGAACTCAGGACCTTTGGAAGAGCAGGCTTAACCGCTGAGCCATCCTCCAGCCCCGGAAGGGATTTTTTTTAATGAGTCACAGGGACATGGTAAAGTATAATCTTGTTTTTTTTTTTAAGGTGTTGACTTTGAAATGACTGTGGAATGACAGCATAAGAACATATATTTGGGAATAAGTATTTAATAAGTATTTCTTTAGAACTTGAGAAATGGTGGGCTCTGTAAAATCAGAAAATATTTAAGTTAGGGCTAGAAATGTAGATTGTGAAGTCTTGTTTGTATGAGAATTGAAGGTTTCTGTCCATTGAATATTTTTCCTGTTTGCCTTGCTTAGTTTTGAAGGAAAGTAATAAATGGAAATTTCCCTTTTCTGCTTTTCCTACTTAGACATATGTCGCCAACATTCTGATTGCAGTGAATCCATACTTTGATATACCTAAAATATATTCTTCAGATGCAATAAAGTCATATCAAGGAAAATCTCTTGGGACGATGCCACCTCATGTCTTTGCAATTGGTAAGTTATATTTTTAATTCTGGTCTTTTCTTATATCATACAAATTTACTTGATTTTTAAGTTGTTTTTTATGTCCCTCAAAAGATTTCAAGGTATAGATTCACTATACATGTTACTGTGCTATATCAGGATGTTTTATGCAGCTGTTTACTGTATATTGAATATATGCACCCTTCCTCCACCTTCCCTCACACCCTGCACTCGCCCCTTCTCTACCCTCCTTTTCTTAGTCCACTTTGTTCCCTAGAGAGCTTCACCTTTACTTTGATATAAATCTGCCTTTGTGATTTTATGTATCTATATAACATAGAAACTGCATAGGAGAGAAAACACGAGACTGCCTCAGTTTTGCTTACTTTGATGATCTCCAGTTAAATCTGTTTTCCTGCAAATGATGTAATTTTGTTTTTCTTTATGGCTGGAAAATGTTCTATAGCACATTTTCCTTATCTATTCTATGTTGTAGGACACCTAGGTTAGTTAAAGAACTTAGGTGTTGTGAATTGTGCTGTGGTAAACACTGGTGTGCAAGTACCTCTGTGATCTCTTGACTTGGAGTCTCTTGGGTAAACACCCAGGATTGGTAAATCTACTATTGTTTTTATTTTTAAAAAACTGTATGTATGTATGTATGTATGTGTGTGCATGTACATGTGCACACGAATATGTGTGCACATGCAAGGTTGCATGTAGCAAGGTGCATGTGTGGAGGTCAGAGGATAACTTGGAGTGGGTCATATGTGGAGGTCAATTTGTTTCTCTTCTACTTTTACATGTGTTCTAGGGATCAAACTCAGGTTGCTGGGCTTGCATGGCAAGTACTTTACTGAGCTATGGTAACAGCTTTACTTATTTTTTTACTTTTTAGTTTTTCAAGGAACTGTTATTCTGATTTCCATAGAGGCTGTACTAGTTGACATTCCCACCAGCAATGTTTAAGTGTTTCCTTTTTGTTTGCATATATTAAGTGTACATAATTTTTTTCACTATGACATTTTCATATATGTGTGTATAATGTATTTTGATGATACTCACCCATTACCACTCCCACTAATCTTCTTCCTGTTCCAATCTCACCCTTTCTACTTTCATCTTTTTTTGTGTGTGACCCAATGGATTTAATTAGTTTTGTTTATAGGAGCGTGGGCACTTTATCATGGCTATATTACTAGAAAAAATGTCTCTGCCTCCCCAGCAACTATTGACTGTGTATAAATCCTTAGAAAGAGGTGGAGCTCTGTGAGCCCTTTCCCTTCCATGACAGGGTGTTTTTTAACAGCCCCCATGTTGTGCAGTTAATCATGATTGGTATGGGTTCAGGATTGGGACAACCATGCCCTTCATGCCTGGTAGTCAGCACTCCACTTTTCTCTCTATCCCTTTTCCTGCCTCTTACGTTCTTCCTGCCCCCTTCCTTAAAATCTTTGTATATTCTATCTATTATTTGTTAGATATCTAACTGGAAAAGATCTCATCCCGCTGTGTAGGCTGTCTCTTCACCTAATCAGTGTTTCCTTTGACATGTAGAAGAAGCTCATTGATCTCATGGGATCATATTTGCCAGTTGTTGGCATTACTTCTGGAGTGACTGGAAACCACTTCGGGACCACGCAGAAAGCCTCTGCCTGTGCCACATCTTGTGTTTGGGTGGCCTTTTCCTCTAACAGCTTCAGGCTTTCAGGTCTCACACTAAGAGTTTTCATATATTTAGATCTGATTTTTGAATGGAGTGAGAAATAAGGATTGAGCTTCATTCTTCTACATGTGAATGAGAGACTGTCTTTTTCTTCAGGGTATATTTTTGGCACCTTTATAAAAAAATTAGGTGGTTTGTATCTGGGTTCTGCATTCTATTCTATTGGTCTATATGCCTGTACTATGCTGTCTTTTATTATTATTATTATTAGTCTATAATACAACTTGAAATCAAATATGATGGTCTCAACTATTGTTCTTGCCTAGATTGCTTTGTTTATCTGGGATGTTTTGTATTCCCATATGAATTTCTTTTCTACTTACGTGAAGAATGTCATTTTATGAATATTGCTTTAAATCTGTTGATTTTGGTAGTATAGCCATATTCATAATACTGATTGTTACCATCTGTGAGCATGGGAGGTCTTTCCACTCTTGTAGTATCTTTTTCAATGTCTTCTCAGGTTTGAAAGTTTTCACTGTAGAGTCTTTCACTGCCTTAGTTAGGTTTGTCATAGGCATTTTATTTTATTCTTCAAGGCAATTACACAGGGAATTATTTCCTTGATTTATTTCTCAACATGCTTGTTATTGGTGTATGAAAAGGTTACTGAGTTTTGTATGTTTATTTTGTGTCCTGCCACATTTCTGAAAGTGTGTCTTAGCCCCAGGAGTTTTCTGTGGCATGCTCTAGGGTTTCATATACTGTCATATCATTTGTTAATGCTGACTAATATTTCTATTTGTGTTTCTTTTGTTTCTTTCTCTTGTGTTATTTCTATAACCAAGACTTGAAGCACTATGTTGATAAAAGTGGAGAAAGTGGAAACTCTTGCCTTAGTCTTGATTGTAGCAGAAATGCTTGCAGGGTAAGGGAGCTGGCTTACAGGTAGAATGAAAAGAGAGAGGGGAATACAGCTATCAAATGACCTAAAAGAGTTCCAGCCTAAAGTGGCTGAGACGTGGAGACCCACACACTAGGCTGGCACATGGTCTGTTGGAAAGGCAATTGGAAGGAAAACAAAAAAGGGAAAGGGATGGATGAAGTAAAAGAAAAGAAGAGAAGGGGAGGAGAGAGGGAGATGGAAAGAGATGGAAAAGATAAGAGAGCAGAGCTGTCTGGGTAGAGTGGCTGCTAAACAGAGAAGGAGGACAAATACCAAGGGGAGAGAACTGGGTGGGGATAAAGTCTGAGTGTACTCTCCCTAGTGTTGATGGCAGTGTTTCTTCCCAGGCTCTCAGATTCCTGGCACACCCCTGGGTAGTCCTTCATGGGTCAGGTCACAGATACTGGTCACATGCCTGGCCAGTCCTTCAGGTGCCAGGTTGCAAATGCTGTTCTCCTAGTTGGTTTATTATTTTAATAAAAGATGCCAATGCATTGAATACATATTTTGCAAGACCTGTATGCCTTTTGGGTGTATTAGTGTTGTTAGGAGCATGTATCCTAACCAGGGAGAATCTAATACTTTTGTAGGCAACTCGTGGGCCAGCCATGCATTATTTATTAAATGACTGTGGCCTCTGAGGCGTGTCTGCCCCATTGAAAGTAGGCATAATAGAAGAAAACTTAATAGTACTTTTTTTGGAGAAAAATATATATATATATATATATATATATAT
>LOJH01062933.1:8690-19482 GCA_001685095.1 Ellobius talpinus
CTGTCTCAGGGGAATGTCTCCAGTGTCTTACTGTCTCAGGGGAATGTCTCCAGTCTCTTACTGTTTCAGGGGAATGTCTCCTGCCTCTCACTCACCTGGACTTGGGTTTCTTGTTGTTCTTTATTAACCTGAGGTGTGAAGTGTGCACAGTGCACAATGGGCATGTGCTGATAACGACGTGTGTACACTGTGAACATCACAGTGCATTCCTTCACAAAAATCCGACGATTTGGGTCCATATCATGCCAGATGATCTCACCAGCCTCCACTCTCTAACCGGGTTTGATAGAAATGTAGTCACATTGCCCTGACTGTAGGGGAGATGGCCTAACAGGAAGCTGGGGTTTCTGAAAAATAAAGCTAAAGTGTCTCTTCACCTAAACCTGGTTGCAGGTGACCTTTGCCACAGAAGAGCATTAGTGGCTCTGATGACTTTGGTGATGCCTGCCGTAGGTGAGAATTAATAGTGGCCCTGGTAGTTTCAGGTGATGCCTAACATCACCTAAGATGAGCACTGGTGGCTCTGATGGCTTCGGGTGATTTCTGGCATAGGTGAGCATTGGCGGATTTGATTTCTCTATGATGTAGGGATTAAAAGGCAGAAATATTAACATGTATCATCTTGAGAAAATAAAAGCAACACGGAAGCCTAGAAGCCACTCTAGATAAACACACACAGCATCTTTTCGTCACTTTTCATTCACAGGGATGATGATAAGAATGTCACAGAGAAATCTCATTTCTGTGAATAGAGAAATCTCATTTCTGTGAATAAAGAAACATTGGGAAAGTCTTTATCTGCCTGCAGTTCCAAGACTTTGACTCTAAGATTCCATTTATATTGAGTAATGGATGAGTCAAGATTTGCACAATTGCTTCCTTTCCTTCTTAATGAAGACACAAATACTCCACTTGGAAGTCCACAAAGACCCACAGCATCATTCAGAAAACCATCGTGTTTATCTTCATTGTACATGTTAATAGCGCAGTTCCTATAAGCTTGTGGCTAAAACAGTATTTAACGCTCATGTGCCTCTCCTGTGTATTAATAGGACTTGGATGAAAGCCATGCTTTGCCATTGGCTCAGTCAGTTTAGTTTAATAAATGTCTACACCAGGCACTGTTCTCAGGACGAGGGATCTAACCAGATTGCATTGCTGTGAGAAGAGACACACACAAGCCAGTCATCTCCAGAGAGCATAATGTCAGCTGTGAGAGAAGTCTATGAAGCTAAGCAACTTCAGCCTGTCAGTTAGTTCAGCCATGCTGCCCAGCTTAAACAGTACATGGTCAATTAAATCTGTCACAACTATTTGCAATCGTAACCACTATGTGTACAAGATAACTGGGAAAAAATAGATGTCCATTTTTGTTCTATCAAAGTGTATGACATAATTGAGAGACTTTTTGCCCTGCACTTGTAGAATTCATATACAGTCACCTGTAGGACCTTAGGGCCATCCTTTTCTGCAACCTGTCACAGTACAGAGGAGAGAAGAAATCCAAATGGTAAAAAAAAGAAGCCATTGCTAGCACAAAGCGCCTAGGCTCTAGGCCCTAGAGAATGAATTCCCAGGAAAGCAGAAAGTTTTATTTCAGACAGTATCTTCAGAAACACAGCAGTGGATAGATATCTACATAAAAAGAAGTAGTGAAGCTAGATTCCTACCTCTGGAGAGTGGTTTCTGTGCAAGCAGAAAGATCTGAGTTCAATCCCCAGTACCCACAGAAAAGTTGGATGTGGCATCATGTGCCTGAAGTCTTAGTAGTGCTGGGGAGGTAGAAGCAGAAAGGTCTAGCTGGTGCATCGCATCTCATGGGCAAGCTCCGGGTTCAGAGAAATGCAGCTAGTCTCAGTGCGTGGACAAGCTCAGAGTTCAGAGAAATGCAGCTAGTCTCAGTGCGTGGACAAGCTCCGGGTTCAGAGAAATGCAGCTAGTCTCAGTGCGTGGACAAGCTCCGGGTTCAGAGAAATGCAGCTAGTCTCAATGCGTGGACAAGCTCCGGGTTCAGAGAAATGCTGTTCAGATGGTCTTGAATCAAGAGCCTCCTGTGAACGAGCATGACTTGGAAAAAAGAAAACAAAACCAATTCCTTGGTACTGGTTCAGCCCGTTTAGTTGTTTAGTTAGTGTCTGCACCAGGCCCTCTTGTAGACACGAAAATGGAACAAGAACACACTGGTGTGGGAACTGAGACACCTAAGAGAGGGACGTGCATGTTTCAAAAAGAAATGAGGTGGAAAGTGATTGAGTAAGACATCTGACATCAGCCTCTGGCTTCCATACACACGAACGCTTACCCACACAGTCTTCGAAGACGTTGTGATAATAAAAGTTATGCCACAATAAAAAACAATTACTCTGCCTCAATTTGTATTAAATAAACCATAACGGGAATAAGTGCCGTGATCACAGATGGCCCAGAGCAAAGACAATCTTTCAGAAGAAGGGGTTATAAACTAAGGCTAGGGGAGGTGGCTCGGTTGGTGGAGTGCTTGCCTAACACGTAGGACGTCCTGGGTTCAAACCCAGCCCTGCATACACTGGGTGCAGTGGCTCACACCTTAAATCCAGAAGACAGTATTGAATTATGGCAGGCAGCATGGTCTCTGCATTCCATAGAGGCAGCTCCCTGACAGAAAGCAACTTCAAGGAGACAAGATTTAGCTCAGAATTCCAAGTGACAGTCCCCCCCCAAACTTCCCTCACGGGCATGCCCAAGGTCCAACTTTAAGGAGGTCATCCCTCACTGAGACACTCTTCCTAGGTGAGTCTAGCTTTATTGAGCTGACAATTAATTAAAGCAAGTAACTACAGAGAATTATGCAAAAAAGAGCAGCTTTTTTTCTCAGCCGTATGTTTGTAGGTTAGCTTAAATGAAGGATGCCAATATGGTTCAGACGGTGCCACTGAGACAGTAGAGCACGCATGAATTTCCAGGGCAATGGCCTCCAAGCTAGGGCTGTTCCAGCTGTGAAGAAGTCCTTTCCCCTTTCTCATCCTAGCAAGCTGCTGTGCAAGGCAGTGTCTCCTAAAGAAGGAACGGTAGTAAATTCCTGGATATAATGTGTGGCGAAGACCTTCAGCTTTTAGCTGCCAATCACCTCTCCATTCCGCCACAGGCGCTAAAACGTAGGAGGTGTGTCCTAGCATCTTACTCTGCACATGGCTAACTAAGCCTGAAATGAGGAGCACCATTGTATTTAAGGAAGCCCTGAACAAAACACTAATGACTTTCTGCACTTTGCAATTATATTATTCTTCTCACTTATTTGTGGGGGAGAAAACTCCCTTCTGATGCTTTGGAAGACTTCCTTTTCATAGGAAAACAACACCTGAACAAAATATCAAAATGGTAGAGGTAAAAATTCAGACTCCATTATAGGCACAGTTGTCACCAAATATCAACGCTGCCACAGAAAGCTAAGATGAAAGGAAGGAGGGGAGCAGAGAGCCTGTGTCTAGTCACACCCGGGCTCTGGAACCTCTTATCCCGTGCTTTGTAATGAATCGCCTTCCTTCACATGATCAAAAGCTGAGGCCCTGTCCCGAGCCCCAGCTGGAACTGAGGTGGCACACATCTGCATGCTCACATCTGGCACCCAGGCGTTCATCCTTCTGCATATGCCAGAAAGTCTATCTAAAGGGAAAAATGGACTTCTTGGCATCATCCTCCAGGACCTGGTAATGTGTTGCACCCTTCTTTCCTGCACCAGCTTTCTGTTGTGAACTTCCTTTCTGCCATATGGAATGGGCTAGAAACAGGGCCCCAGATGCGTCTTCTGCAGAGCGGTTTGGATGATGGTTGCTGATGCATCTTCACACCATTCCCATCCTGGCTGATGAGCAGTCTTTGGAACCCACAGATTCGGATGCAAGCAGGGGGTGAGAGCTGACTATCTAGTGCCTCATTGAAGCCCTATCCCCCACCACCTCCTTACCCCTCCTTCCTTGGACCCCACTTCTCTCCCTGTACTTCTGTCCCCCTGTCTCTTCTCTCTGAAATATCTCACTTTTTCCCACCATCAGTCAAACTCACAGGACATTCCTGATCACAAAGACAAGATGAACATACGGTGATAGCATCTACACACCAAAAGGTGTGGATTTGAAACCAAGAGTCTCCACCTGATAAAGATTACATTAAAGCATAGGCGCCTAGAACACATTTAAAGCCAAATTTCACCTGGTCACAGCCTAGCCCTGTTTCTTTCTATGTTACCATGGGCACTTTATTTACAATTGCTGAATTACATAACACACCCAGGAGATTTTTGTGAAAGGTAGAAAATCAATGAGCACAATGTATTTAAGCCAATGCTGAGAGGAAAGATTGTAGCTAATTGGTGTGGGAAGTCCTTCTGTCTACCTGTTGCTTTTATTGGTTAATGAGCACATCTGTTACGGCCAGTGGCTTAGCAGAATAGAGCTAGATGGGAAAACTAAACTGAATGCTGGGAAAAGAAGGAAGAGTGAGTGGGGCACCATGTAGCCACCAGAGGGGAAAGAGGCGAGCTGCCAGCTGGACCCTTGCTGGTAGGCCATGACCCTCATGGTAAAATATAAAATAATAGAAATGGGTTAATTTAAGATATGGGTTAGCCAGAAATATGCTTAAGCTATTGGCCAAACACTATTGCAAATAATATAGTTTCTCTGTGATTATTTCGGGTCAGGGCAGCTGGGAACGAACAAGCGGCCTCTGCCAATAGCTAACGACTGGCATTGTGGCTGAACCCAAGACTGCTTCTTACTCCATTCCTAAAGACTCCTGCATATCAAAGGGTTCTGACTGCCTCGTGGCTGAATGTTGGACTGCTCATCAAGACAGGAGAGGTTGGTGCAATGCCTAGTAAGATAATTAGGAAGTGCTTGCTAGAGAGAGTGTTGTCCTGCTGAGTCTAGCAGAGAGCAGCAGCTACAGTTTGGTGGCCAGCACAGGGGAATGTGAAACTGTCTTCCTTTTCCTTTTAGTAACTGCTCACTGATCGCAACCTGAACCCAATCTCAAAATCAGATCTTTCCAAGACACCAAAACAGGACCAACTCTTTGGGTTTCCCCAGCAGCCTCCTTTCATGGGGGAGAGGGGGCACTACCATTAATGCACTCCCTAGTCTATGATAGACAAAAATGATCCTCAACTCTCTCTCTTTGGTGGGAGGCTGCAAGGGATTATGGGAATGCTCTGGGCTCTCCTTTCTCCAGAGTCCTTGGGAAGTGGTGTCCTGAGCTCTGTGCTTTGGGCATCTCCTCCCATGGGCTAACTTAGTTTCATCTATTGAGAAAATATGCCTCTCAGAGCAGGAACACCGTGACCAAGAACTTCTGAAGCCAAAAGTCTGTGGGATAGATAGCATCCTGGGGGGTCTGCAACCTCATCACCTCTCAAGTAAGTAAACAGAGTTAGAGAGATGAATCTCTTGGTGTCACATAGCTTCAGTGTTAAATGGTCAGCCTACATTTGAATGTCAGCTGCATGCAGCTCATCATGAATGAGGCTGGAGGAGTATCACTGGCTAAGTGGCCACATTGAAAAGGCAAAATTCTAATTAAGCTGATCTGTTGTCAGAACAAACCTCCCATTTTCTCACCAAAAGCAGTGGATAGCCCTGGATATTTCAGGTCCCATAGACCAGAGAGCAGAAGGAGCACCAGTTCACTACAGAGTGCTCACCATGACTTTGGCTGTCTCCTAAGTCCAGCAACCACAGCCATCCGCAGCCATGAGTGTGCCGAGAGATTTACAGTCCGCCACCTTTGCTGACTATTAATGCATTCATCGTGCTGGCTTGAGGCTGATGAATGACTAGAAATAGATCAGCTTGTTTTAGAGCCTTTTTAGAACATCAGTCAACCAAATGCCAGGTTTGTTACAGATGTCTTTATTCTAGATACTTCCTTTCCTTCTTGAATATAGCAAAGACCACTCCTGTCCTCAGGGACTTAGGAAGATGAGCTAAGAGGTCCTGATGTCTCCCACTCTTGTGCCTTTCACAGAAATCTGATTCTATCTCTTCAAGGAGACAGTCTTTGGCCATTCCTGTATCCTGTCTCTCATTAGATTCTGGATTCCCACTGTGTGTTTCAATCACATACTATTTCCCTCATATAGCAAAATTTTTATTTTTTCAATATTTCATGTTTTTGCTTGTAGTAAAAGCATTAGTCTTTTTACCATTGTTCCTTCAACCTTTATCCTGTGTCCTTGCCTGAAATCTAAACCAAAGCTAAATAAATACTTGAGAGATGGATGAATCTGTGGATAGATGAATGGATCATGGATGGATGTGTGAGTGAGTGGGTGAAATGAGTTAATGGATGGATGGATGGATGGATGGATGGATGGATGGATGGATGGATGGGTGGGTGGATGGATGGGTGGATGGGTGGATATATGAATGGATGGGTGGGTGAATGGATGGGTGGATGGGTGGATGAGTGGTAGATGAATGGATGGATGAATGGGTGGATAAATGGATATATGAATGGATGGGTGGGTGGATGGATGGATGGATGGATGGATGGGTGGATGGATGGATATATGAATGGATGGGTGGTGGATGGATGGGTAGATGGATGGATATATGAATGGATGGATGGATGGGTGGATGGATGGATCCATGAGTGATAACAGCTAGATGAAGGACAGAAGGGTGAGTCAATGGATAAATGAGTATTTGGATGTTGGATATATAAAACCTAACTTGCCTAATTATTAATTTTTTGTGGTGCTGGGAATCAGACCCAGGTCTTATCTGTACTAAGCAAATTTTCTCACACTGAGCTGCACCTGGGGCCCCAGGCTTTGTTCTTTGATCTTTTCGTTGCTTCTGCTGGTGTCACATAATGAAATGCCAAACTCTGGCAGCTCCAGTCATCTCTGGTAGACACCATAAAACTGTTGCACAATGAACCATTTTTCCCCAATAAACACAAAAATAAACCTGTCAGGTGAATAATTTACCTTTTATGTAGCACAAAGTGAAGAGATGACAATTGACCAGAAAATTCAGGCTGTGTAAACAGACAAAATGAGTCACCACTCTTTGGGGCTATTATCTGGGTAACTTGGTCTCCATCTGGTCTGGCATTCCTGATTCTTTGTCTGGATACATTCCCCATTTTATTTTTCCTTGAGGAGGAGTAACATAAAAGAAACTGTGGTTTCCAGTCTAAATCCGGATTTGGGGGCTACATAATCTCCCCTGGAAGCAAGTCCTACAAAGTTTTTTTTAATTTTTTTTTCAATAATATGACCCTTGAAGGAAGGTAGACAGTATGATTTCCCCACATTCCACAGTTTTAGTTGACTGTTGAGACAGACAGTTTCTTCACCACCCACAAACTTGGCTAAGAGGCTGCCTTTTGGTGTTCCTTGAATATCATTATTAGCTGTTTAGCATTGTGGAGATCATAGTAGTTAACAGAGTGATCTGCCCAGACAGAGCAGTGAACACAGTGATCTGTACAGACAAAAGCCAAATGGTATCCAAAGGAGGGGCTGGATTTCCCAGGGCGCACATTAACCTTTGCCTTGGTGCCTGCTGCAGAAGTGTCTAAGTTAGTAGACCACAGCTTCACATTTGAGATCGTTTGGGTTTTAGATCTAAAAGCTGTCCAAACTGTGTTAATCCTGTTATAATTTGCTCCTGGCTGAAGAGCAATCTTCACAGTGAGCAGTTGGAGAGCAAGCTTATCTTCGCCCTGATTTCAGACTAGGACAGAGTATGGCAAGGAAGATGTTGGCTACAAAAGCCAATGGTTTGCCAGCACATCTGCCCCAAGAGCTCTTTAAAACCAACTAAGGAAAATCACACAGCTTTGAGGTCAAGTCTTGAACCAGCCAGAAAGCATCTGAAACCATCAAAGATACTGATCTTACTCTCTGCAAACAGCTCATGACCATGGACCATTTGTCTCATTTGTCTGAAGACACTTAGCTAATCAGGCAGCTTCTTTCATTTCACATCCCAGCTCATCCCTGGCAGAGGCACAACACAGTGCTGACTTGTACTTTTGATTTGAATTTGGTGGCATAAAAATAGGGTGTGTATGGGGTCTACCAGATGGCTCAGGGGGGGAAGGTGCTTACTGTGCCAGCTGAGTTGGAGGCTAGAAACCATGGTAGGTGGAAGGAGAGAACCCATTCCTGAAAGTAGTCCTCCCATCTTCACACCCATATGAGCGCTCTCTCTCTCTCTCTCTGACCCTTCCCTCCTCCCTCTGTCATATTAAACAAAATAACATAACAAAAGAGACTACACTTTTGAAATACTGAGTGTTTGAATAGGGAATGCTTCTGAAGAGGGAAAAACGATGCAAGAAGAGTGTGGTGATTTGAAAGAAAATGGCCCCCAAAGGGCGTGGCACTATTAGGAGGAAGTGCGTCACTGTCAGGGCAGGCTTTGAGGTCTCTTTCACTCAAACTCCCCTCATTGTGACAGTCACTCGACTTCCTGCTGCCTGCAAGGTGTAGTATTCTCAGTTCCAGCACCACGTCTGCCTGCACGCTGTCATGCTCCTGCCATGATGATAATGGACTAAACCTCTAAACTGTAAGCAAATCACCCCAATTAAACATATTCTGTGTAAGAGTTGCCGTTGTCATGGTGTCTCTTCACAGCAGTAGAAACCCTAACAAAGACAAAGAGTAAAAGCAAAATAATTTTTTAAAGTGTTGTTTCTTCTTGTTCTTAGTGTGCTCAGCATTCTGATGGGACAGAGATACAGAAGATTCTGGAGGTCTGCCACGAAAATGATCAAAATGCAAGCACCTTCGGGGGAAGATTCCATGTGGATGTTATGATCTTCCTTTAAATATCACTTTCCAAGACTGAAAGTCAATGTGTTGTTCGCTTTTGGCAGTGCTGGGGGCAGAGAGGTAGAACCTGGGGCATTGAACATGCTAGATAAACTGCTGGGCCAGAACCCCAGCCCCAAAGATCCTAATCTCAAATCCAAAGGCAACTTGCTCTTCTACTTTTTTTCTTCAATTTAGTCTTTTATAAACTAAAAATAAAACGTGTCAATCATTTAAAAACTAGAAAATGTCAAGACAAGAAGAGTCAATGGATAGCTAAACCCTCCTCTAGAGATGGCAGTGAAAATGTTGCCATAGATACTTATTTCTTTCTGGTCTTTCCTATGTGAATAAGCATTTTATGTTGCATTAAATAAAGCAGACCTGCACTGAAGATGGTATTTTAGTGTAATTTTTTAGTCATAAATCTTAACATCAATATAAAGACAGCCTTCCACAGTATTTTTTTTAAATATCTGTCTAAAAATTCTCACCTATCTGATCCAAAAGCAAGAAATTGAGTCCAGAATGGTGTTTTGTCAAAATGACACATCTAGTAATGTCACGCCATACTGACACTTCTAGGTCATGAGATCGGAGTCAACTACTGCTTTCACTAACCAGGTATGTGTTAGAGGTAGGGTCTCACTGGTAGATTTGCTATCTGTGAAGTGAAGGATTAGAGCTGAAAGCCTCCAAATGGGAGACGCATGATGCATTGATCATATGCTCCCGGGTCTTAGCTGCCCCTCCTTGCCTGCTCAGTGAGTTCTAGATGAGAGGGATTTTCTATTTCACTTCACCTTTGATTTGTTTGCCTTTAATAATCTCCACTTCCTTCTCTCTGCAACAATGCAGTGTGATGCCTTTTATCTTCTCCTGGAAAGACGGGAGATTGGCTGCTTCCACCGCTGTACATTGGGCCCCTGTCTCCTTCTGGAAGTGAAAGTTCTACTCGGCAGCTCAGGGTCCAAGCAGGTCCCCCTGTGTGTGCTCCTAATGTCAGGGTCCATGGCTCAGGTGTCCTGTGTGTGCTCTCAATGTCAGATTATAGGTCTCAGGTACCTCTGTGTGTGCTCCTGATGTTGGGTTCCATTTCTCAGGTGTCCTGTGTGTGCTCCTAATATCAGGTTCCATGTCTCAGGTGTCCTGTGTGTGCTCCTGATGTCAGGTTCCATGTCTCAGGTGTCCTGTGTGTGCTCCTGATGTCAGACTCCTTGCCTCCAAGGTGAAAAACTGACACTAGAGTTCCCCAGTAAATCTCTTCTTTCCTGCAGGCGTCAGCAGAGAGAAGCTAGGAAAACTTAGCTAGGAAAAGCACACTTTGTCTCCTTGTGGACAGAAAAGCCCATCTTTTCTCTTTTCAAAGACCCTGCTAAGATTGTGTTCCATGTCATTGAGTGACTGGGGAGACCATCTTCGACTCTGAACATGGGGAACTCAACTTGCCTGCAGTTTAAAATGCACAAGAATCCCTGGAGTCTAATGTTCCAGTTTGTGGGATGATAGAACGATATGTTGGGTTGCCTGAAGCTCCAATGTGCAATTTCTGCACTACTGAGTTCCTGGGTAACTATGCTCATGTCTGAGAAGATGGAGTCCCTCAAGCCCCAGGCAACCTAAGCTATTCATGGCACATTCAACACAGATCTGGAGATTAGGCACAGGTTTTGAATTTTATCCCTGCTTATCTCTAAAGTCTGACAAAAATGCTAATACCTTCTACCAGATACTCTTCTGGAGCACATGCACGCAGAAGATACAGACAGGCTTCTGATGGCTTGCTTTTATCATCAATTTTACCCAACCTGGGGACTCGCAATCCTGGTGAGAAATAGGGGGAGTATGACGGATGCCGTCCCAGCACATCTCATTATCTTAGGTGATGCTGATTCTGGGATTCCAGAGAATGGGGGCATCCAAACATTGAGCATCTCTTGTCTGACTATTGTAGTGAAAGGGGAGTGGGCCTGCTTTTCGTCCTGCCCG